>PVKE010044040.1:0-13144 GCA_004027555.1 Craseonycteris thonglongyai | reverse complement strand
CTAGAGGATAGAGAGTCAGTTCAAAGGGAGGTTGCCATGGTGACATAGAAGTAGTCGTGAGTTATATGACCTGGAACTTTTCTCATCTGTATAAATGGCAATAACACGGGCCTAATCTCTCTAAGAAGTCTGCTGGAAGGTGATCGAGATGCCTATAACCGCATTTTAAAACACAGAATGCTCATGCTCAATCACCTTATTCTGCTTTATTTTACTTCAAACATATCACTCCCAACATTATACTAGGTGTTTATTTTGTTTATTATTTGCCCCCTCAACTCTTCCAAATGCAAGTTCAATGAATGAAAATACATTGTCTATTGTGTTAACTATTATATCTTCAGCACCTAGAGTATTGCCTGGGACATAGTAGATTCTTTGGAATATAAAGATTCTTTAAAAAATGAAATGCAAGGTATGTGAACCCGGCTTATAAATACTGTGTGTTGTAACACAAAAAAAAAACTTAGCCTACACTAATCAAGGTACTGTGCTGAGCTCCGAAGAGGAGCTAAGGTTTTTTGGAGCTACAGTGGGATAAAATGGTAGTTGTGGTGGTGGCGGCTTGATGTTGATACTAAATATAATAAAAATCATATATCCATATATTTATTTAAAACTCACTGGAAGTGGAACAAAAAATACTGATAACTCAGTTCCATATCTTTCCAGCTGTACAGCTTTGGAAGTTCTCTTCATGTCTGCAATTCTCAGTGATCTCATCTAAGTAATGGTTTAAGTATATAGACGTCACCAAAATACCTCTCAAGTCTCTGAGATAATCTATTAAAATGTCTGTCAAAAAAGAAGTGGCTACCAGGATGATGATGACAATGATGGTGCTCAATCTCTATACTTGTAGATTTTCTTGGGAAAGGTTTATCAAGATAACTCTTATAAAAGCAGGCAGAATTAAATCTCAACAGGTACAGCCAAGCGCTGGGGGTTAAAAGTTGGAGGAAGCTTCATGGAGAAAGAAGCTTTGGAACTGACTCTTAAAGACCACGTAAGATTCAGATGCAAGAAGATGGGAAGGCAAGATCCCAGGAAGTGGAAACAAAACAAGAACATTTCCAAAGGGTGACAAGAGCACCGGTAGCAATTACATCGGTCCAAACTGTTTACATGCTTTTTTTTAGAATGTATTGGTTTACCTAAGCAATTCCATGTTTGTTATACAATTGATCCCTATAATAACCATGTATGAAACAGAAGAATTGCCATCACTAGGCTGTAGATGAAGAAACAGAAGCTCAAAAACAGTGTATAATTTAACGTTGCAACTCAATAAAAAATGGGAATTTGAGCTGAGACTCCCATGTGACACATGTCAGACATGAAAATGAGCTGAGGAGAGATCACCGCAGCAGATCACGTGAAAAGCGGGCAGGGAAGCACCAGCGAGTGAGTGACTGAACCCCTCAGTCCCATCGGGTGATGACAAATCACTTTTGAAGAAAGAACACAGAGGCAGTTTCCTGGAGAGGAGCCCCGGCCCCTCCTTTCTGAGGGCGGGGACAGT
Organism: Craseonycteris thonglongyai; assembly: GCA_004027555.1. NCBI lineage: Eukaryota > Metazoa > Chordata > Mammalia > Chiroptera > Craseonycteridae > Craseonycteris > Craseonycteris thonglongyai. The sequence continues at coordinate 11,622 of PVKE010044040.1, read as the reverse complement.
GGAGTGGTGGGCGCCTGTCCTGGAGAAGATTTCTCACCGGACTACTCCTGGGGGTCCCTGCCCAGTGAGCTGACGTCCAACTCTCAACAGGGCCATGTGACGAGGGAGCGATGGGCTGGCCAGCCTTTACCCCCAGAGTGTCCTCCACGGCCCAGGTAGGAGGATGAGCCAAAGAAAAGCAGCCAGTGCAGAATAGCTGTTCAAAGAAGATCTCTAAACTAGACTGAGCAGGCTCAATTCTTGAGCCCTGTGCATTCTAGCTGTGAGATCCTGGACAAGTTCCCTAAGCTTTCCAAGGCTCCGTTTCTGTAACAATCAGACTGACACAGAGCATTGTGAGGATTAAGTGAGTAAATGTTGATAAAACATTTAGCACATTGCAAGTGTCATACAAGTGGTTGCTACCCAAGTTATCTTAAGTTCTCAGGACTATGGTTGCCTGGAAGAGTGAACAGAACACACCAAGAGAAGCTGGAGAAATTACTGACCAGAGCGTGTGGGAATGAACACAAGGAAACAGGAACGCATGCATCTGACCACATGGAGGGGCCTCTGAGGAGGGGTCACTGGGAATGAGAGCTGAGCCCTGAGGAGATCATAGCTATAACCCTACCAGACGCACTGAAGGTGCAGTCAAGCTATAGCAATGCCAGTCCATTCAGAGCTTTCTAGAGCCTCTTTTGCCCTCCCTTCTCATCCACACTCCAGTCACAGAGGGGTCAGAAACAAGAGCTCCAACGTAGGCAAGCAGGTACGTGAGACAGAAAGCAAGCAAGCTCCACCTACCTTCCTGAGCTGTAGAGATAATTGCAGCCCTACATGCAGAAACAGGGGAAACAAACAAACAAACAAACAAAATTGTGCTTAAAGGAGACTAACAGACTTGTTATTACATGACATTGCACGTCCCTGAGTTGGGATTGTGCTTTGCTACATTAAGTAAATGTTGGACTTCCCATTACCTAATGCTCAACAGAGAAGCCATTCTGTTTTTATACAGGAGCAAAAGAGGAGACTAATACTGTCCAAACTTTTGGCCTCCCTGGGCCACCTTGAAAGAATTGTCTTGGGCCATACATAAAACATACTAACACTAACAATAACTGATGAGCTAAAAATAAAGTAACAAAAAAAAAAGAAAAAAAGAAAGCTCATAATATTTTAAGAATTTGTGTTGGGCTACATTCAAAGTCTTCGTGGGCCACAGGTTGGACCTGCCTGCCATAATACTACTCAACACATATAAAGGGATAATCGGAAACAACACTAAGGTGGTTTATGATTGTATCCTATGGGTCATCCTTAGACAACATACTAGGCTGTGACTTTCTAATACTGTTTTTGTTATATTTACTATAGTATTATATTAATGCACCTTTTCCCATGCCAACTAGGGCTTTCTTCTTATTTTTACTTCAATAGTATCATCACAACACACCCAGATAAAAACTGCTCAGCAGAAAAGTGGAAGAATCTGACTCAAGTCTTTATCTCCCAATTCATGAGCCATTTCTATGCTATGCTTTCATTGATATATACAATTTCTTATTCTAAATAATGCATTTTTTAGCTCAAACCTGGATTAACCACATTAAGTGTTTTTCCCATTTGTTTAAGTACTTCTGCTATATGCTCCCATTTTATCATGGACTCCGCGGTCTTATAACTTTTCATGTCACAACAATTTAATACATATAGTTACATCTTAAAATATATTCCCAATATCAGTTCCATTAGTTTTTGAAATCAGTTCTAGAAGTATCACTTTTAGAAGTATGTGAACCTTCAAAATCATCATTTACAGCTGGCGGAATTGAGTCCCAGGGAGTGGCAAACGACATCTGAGACAGGGTCAGGACAGAAGGACAGGCAGGTCCCTCTCTTATTAGCCCTCTGCTCCACCTGCCGCACTGAGCTGGCAGAAGCACGCTTTGGCCCTGCCTAACTGATTGTTTTTATGGATTCACCCTCCAGGGCATCACCTGGTGAGACTGTCACTGGGTGTCAATGAAAAGTGAACAGACGCCTGGAGGAAGTTTCGGCTCTGGCATTAATGGACATATAGCAGATTCCCAGCCTAATGGAGCATGAAGTTTGGGGGAAGATCAGTAACCATCAGGTCGGAACAGATCTTCAGCCTCCTGGTCCCTCTAGACCTCCATCCCCTCAAGGCAGCCAGTGGGCCCTGAGTGTGTTATTCATGGCTGGATGTGAGGCGTTAATGAAACATCTTTATGAGGCATGGGTATGAGCCAAGGTGGTCAAGGTTCCCTTGAGCACAAGACACAGGGAGTCCGGACTTTGCCATCAGACATCGGTAAAATGGTCCTAGTACATACATGTCTCAGTCCTCTTGCTTGAACTCTACTGGAAGCTTCTCCCCTCCCCCAGTGAGCACCTGATTCTCAACAGCTATGCAGGAGGACACAGAGTGATGGTCAAGGTTGACTCCATGCCTTCCCTATATTGGCACTTTGTTCAGTACACATTTAGCTTGTCTGAGTTCCCACAATAATTCTACATTAAGTAACTTCAGGTGGACTATTTTACAGATGGTTAACTAACTCCCTCAAGGTCATGGGGCCAGCTCAGGGTAGAAAAGAGTTGGAACACATAGTCTGACTTCAGAGCCCTCGCTGACTCCCACTTGCCCACCTGGTGACCCTGCACAATAGCTTGCAAAGGTTGTGACGTCCTCCTCAAATCTCCCCGCTGCTGCCCTGCCCATTCCACAGCTCTCTGGCCACATGCATATGCACTTATGTAGAGGGTGTGTGTGATCCACTGAACACACACCACATGTCTTATATGATTTAGCTACATTACATGCAACATCACCTCTGCAAAGTAGGTCTAGCTACCACTGCCTCACAGAGGAGCAACGGAGGTCCAGGCAGGTGGAATAACAGCCTCACCAGCAAAAAGCAGGGCTAAGACACTGAGTGGGAGATCTGGGCTCCTTCTCATGAGTCCCAATGGAACTCTGCCTGGCTGTCCCAGCTCCAAGGAAGGCCATCACGTCCCGATTGTCACTTGTCTTTCCTTGCTCCTAGCTCATGGAGCTACGTAGCATCAATGGCTGATAGTTACTCATATTAATGAGCTAATGGTGCCAAGACTGTGGGTTCCTGAGAGCACAGTTCAAGGAGTTCACTTTCTATTCCCCATGAGCTCTTAGCCCGGCAAGCTGCTCACTACAGATATTTGAAATTCCAACGGCAAACATAAAACCTGGTTCTCTTTCTCCATACATCCAGCTGTGAGTTGTTGAAAAAGTTACTCTGCACTTCTCGAGCTTTACTCTCTTTGTCTAGCAGACATATAACTGTTGAGAAGATGAAACGAGAAACTCAATGTAAAACACCCAGTATCATGCCCAACCTAAAGTAAGTGTCCAGTCAAAAATAAAACATATCATAGAAGCATCTGCATTTGAAGCAACACCATGATTATCTGAGGTTTCTAAACTTTTGAAACATAATTATGGAGTAACAAGTGTCTCTTTAGTACTTATAACATTTAAACAGTTCTTAACTCAGTGAACTGGTTACCAAATACATAGGCCGTAGGTCTCATTAATATAAATAATCATGATGCTGTCAGTAACTCAAGCATGTACATCACTCTCTATACCTTTGAGTGTGTTCAGTTAGTAACAGTGGGATGGAAGGAGACAGGAACCAATGAGGCCAATATGGGGCCTGAGGGGTCAAACCATGAGGAAGAACCCTTACATTTGGGGTGCGTTCTCTTACCCTGTGCATCCTCTGGCTTGGTTCCACTGTCTCTCTTCTCTCTAGTCTCATCTCTCTCACCCATCATTCCCATTAAAGTCAATGCGATCTGCCAAAAATGCAAGTGGGATCTTTTGATTCACCAGTTTAATGGCTTCCCAGTGCCCTTAGGACAAAGTCCAAAGCTTGCACATGGCTTGCAAGAAGAGCACTTCATAATCGGGGCCAACATTTGCCACTCTCCATTCCTTTGTGATCCACACCCAGCCCAACCAAACCTCCTGCAGCATCTCTGAGTCTTCCATCACCCCCAAGTGAAGTGCTCCTAGTCCTTCCCATCTCAGTCCGCTCTCTGCAACTCAGAAAAATTCTCGTGACCCTCTGGACGATGTGGGGTCCCCCTTTTAAATGGCCCATAAGACCAACTAATTCTCCTCCCATTATATGACATACAACTGTGGAGACTACTCTGGGCCCTCCCCCTTCTCTCTGTCTCTCTCTATCTCTCTGTCAAAAACAATAAAATAAATCTAAAAAAAAAACAAAACAAAAAACCAAAATGTAATGCATAGACAATGTAATGTATTATTGCACACCTGGAACCTATGTAATTTTTGCCAAACAATGTCAACCCAATAAATTTAACAATAAAAAAAATGGAATAAAAAATATAATTGGGGATTTTGAGAGGTAAGATTGACATATTAAGAAAAATATCATTAGTTAAACTCTGAAAAATCCCAAAATTTTATGACAGGTGCAGTATTATCTATATCTATTTCTATCTATCTATTTATCTATCTATGTAAATCACATTAATTTCTTTTTCTGAAAACATCTTCCCTTAATTGCTAAATTCTTGTGAGTTTAAGAAGAAACAAAATCTATACAGTTCTGAGTCATTTAAAAATAAATCATTAAAACGTGATTTCGCAATTACATCTTAATGTCCAGGGAACTTTTGAATGATTTAAATAAATTCCCTAAAACCTCAGTGTTTTTCTTCCTTCATTTCACACCTGTCCAACTGCAGTGCTGGACATGCTAAGGAAAGGAACAGTGTCCCAAATCAAATTACAGTAAATAGTGAGAATCATGTGGAGGCATGAACTCAGAAGCCAAGAGATGACTTGCTGGGAATGTGGAAATTGGCTGAAAATGTCACTGTCTCTCATGAACCTGAGTGAGGTGGACAAAACAGTGTGAATCAGAAAATAACAAAGTCACCCCTTTAGTAAGTATTAAGCACCTCATATATTCTAGACTCTGAACAAGGAATGCATTGACCCTATTGTTATAGGGCTTATCTACTAGGAAAGGAGACATCAACACAAGTTATTTCATGCATGACATGCCCTGCACAGGAGGCCCTGTGCATATTGAACAGGAAAATCTGACGTGATCTGGGAGGCCAGCAAAGTTTCTCCAGAGGAAAGAATATTTGTGCTGGCATCTTTACCCTAAAAAAAAATGGTTTTCAGTCATGAGGGTGATAAGAACTTGCCTACAATTTAGACATATTCTCTGACTGGCTTTTAGGAGAAAGGACTAAAATCGGGGTTGCGACCCTCTGCCTCTGTTGCAGCGTTGCTGGAAGGAGCTAAGAGGACAATGGGAGGGGCTAAGAAGATGGTTGGAGGGGCTAAAATGAAAGTGGAAGGAGCTCTAAGGGTGACAGAGGAGCTAACAGGTCGATGAAGAAAATGATGAGTATGCAAACACTTCCCAACCTGACAGTGCTGTTGTGCACATTAAATTTACCTGGATGAGAGTTGCTTTCTCAATATATTCATTTCCATAAGGAAATGGACAGTGTGACAGCTTACGCTCACAGTCCCTCAAGGACAGCTTGTTGAACTTACACTTGGAGGCGGGAACTTAGTATCCTTGAGGATTTAAGGAAAAAGCTCTCGCCTTAGACAAATTCTTAGTGCAAGACAATGGTCTGCATCCCCCACTGGCTTTCAGGCACCCACACAGTGAAGTCCTTCCAAAAGACCTGAGGTACCAGTCCTGGGGGGAGAAGAAGGCATTCAGGCATCCCAGCAATACCTCTTTAACTTGTCAGACTGGAATCCCATCATAAAATAAGCATTTTACATTGCTACCCAATGAACAACATTTGCACGAACCAGTACTGATGTGATACAAATATACTATCATATTCTCCATCTCCCCCACTCTACTGTTCTCGACCTTATTTTATTACAGTTTGTTTCTTCATGTTTTTAAAATGCTGACAGTGACTCAATGACTTGAACCTAACTTGCAGTTTGAAAAACACGGCTTAAAGAATGAGTTTTGCCTCTATCAATTCCATGTTGGTGTGATCTTGGATAATCCACATCCTCTCTGAGCCTCAATGTCCTCAGCTGTGAAATGGGGATAATAATGCCTACTTTAAGAGTCGAGAAAATTAAGATAATAGCATGGGAAATCACTACCTAGATTTCTTGGCATAGAATAGCTGTTCAATAAATGGTAGTGATTCTACATAGAGGCTGCTAATGGGGGGATTAGAGCATAGTGAAATCCCTCTTGCCTGAGTGGGGAAAAGAAAAGAAGAAGAAAAAAAATCTCATTCATTTTCTACCCAGGGGGTCTTTCTGTGTTCCACATGTAGCTATTTGCTGTGAGGAGAGAAACTGGATCCAAATGCCTCTGTTTGCGGTGACAGGATTTATAAATAAGTAAAATGCTTCATCCAACATTTATGCTTGTGCGTGAGAGTCAAAAAATAACAAAAGGCACGTGGGCTTAGGGTTTATTTATAGTGACTCCCTGTTTTCCCTCTCTACCACAATTTCACAGTTTAGCTTTCATTTGTTTATGATTGTTCTTGGATGAACTTCACTTCCACGCAGAAGGTATTAATTATTAAAACACAGACCAAAAAAATAATAGCCCACGCGGCTCCCCCAAACAACGGCAGGATGATGCAACAGCATGGAGCCACCAGGAAGGAGGCTTAGAATCACCTGCAGTTGCTTCCCCCACACAGCCAACCCTTGGCGAGGCTCATTTTAACAAACGTTCTGTGGGTGCCTACTATGCGACGCTTGGGAGCCATGCCAGTCAAGGGGCAGAGATGTCAGAGATGCATTAGACCATTTCTAACTCATCTCCCATTGAAGGGAGGGGGCTCCCAGCCAAGGAGAGAGGAGGCGTGTAAGCACCAAACTCCTGCAGAAAGTGGGCCGGGAATGGAAGGGGCAGCCTATCAGCCTATGTTGGGTTCGAACCCCCACTGAGGCATATCCTGGCTCTGTGATCTTGGGCATCATGGCATAGTCATCCTTCTTGTGACACGGAGGTGTGGTAATACCTCCCTGGCAAAGGTCACTGCTCAGATTAAATATAAAAATTCATGTGAATTGCTAGACATACTGTAAGCATTCATTAAGGAGAAAATATTTGATAGTAGTCATATGGGCACATATGTAGCACATAGTAGGTGCTAAATAATAGTACTTCCCTTGCTCCCTTCTCTTGCTTGGGAGCACTGATTTGATTCCAAATTGCACCCACCTTCTAGACACGCTAACTGCACCATGAGTGTATATCCTTCCGCAGTAAGCATGTCCTCCTTACGTGAGCCCAGACTCAGCCTGCTTCACAATTTGTCCATTAATGTATTGGTGTAACACCTGATGTCATTAATATTGATGGAGCAGCTGCAATGTGACAACGTGGGTGCACGCACTTGGGATTCAAAGAGGAAAGAGAAAACCCAATCTTCATGAACCTCCTCGAAGGGGGAAAACGGCAATAAACACAGCAACAGGTAAAATATAGGCTATGTCAGATGGTGCGAGCTAGCACTAAAGAGAAGGTAAGTACTGGAAGGGGACAGGAGTTTCTGGGAAAGGGGAATGCTATTTAAGGCCAGGAGGCTTGGGGAGGCTTATGAAGAAAGCAACGTCCCTACAGAGACCTGTGAGGTCACTAAGCAGCCAGGTGCATGGCTAAGAGAAAAGAATCCCAGTAGAGCAGTTGTCCCCAACTCTTTTGGCATCAGGGACTGGTTTCGTGGAAGACAACTTTTCCTCAGATTGCCCGGGGCTGGAGCTGGGGGATTGGGGTGGACCTGGTTTCAGGTGCTCTTTGTTTCTATTATTATTACATGGTAATATATAATGAAGTAATCATACAATCACAGCCCCAGCTCCACCTCAGCTCATCAGGCATTAGATTCTCATAAGGAGCGTGCATGAAAAGGTAGATGAAAACGACCTGAACTGTTTGCCAACAATTCACTGCTCTTGCATCACGATAATGCACCAGTTCACACAGCGCTGTTTGTAAGGGAGTTTTTAGCCAGTCAACAAACAACTGTATTGGAACACCCTCCCTCCTCGCCTGATCTGGCCCCCCAAAGACTTTTTCATTTACCCAAAGATAAAGGAAATATTGAAAGGAAGACATTTTGATGATATTCAGGACATCAAGGATAATATGGTGACAACTCTGATGGCCATTCCAGAAAAAGAGTTCCAAAATTGCTTCGTGGATAGACCAGGCACTGGTCTTGGTGCATAGCTTCAAAAGTGACTATAGTGAAAGTCAGCAATGAGGTATGTAGTACTTTTTCTAGGATGAGTCTCTGAACTTAATTGTCAGATATATATATATATATGTGTGTGTGTGTGTGTGTATGAAAAATCAGAAATATACTTAAGATTTGTACAATCGACAGACTTTACTGTGTTATGTGTTATGCCTCAAAAGTTAGGCAGAATTACTAATTTGCATGCATTATCTCATGTAGTCCTCAAAAACTCGAAGCAATGTTGGGATGACAATCCCTACTGTATCCATTTCTGCAGTGGCTAAAGGCTCAGAGAGGTGGCCGTGATTTGTGAGTGGTCACATAAATAAATGACAGGGTAGCAAAGTCCACCAAGCCGCTTCTCAAGAATGGGAAAAAGGCAACATAAAATGACCTGCTGAGAGGATTCCCTGTAACAACTCGGTCATTTAATACATATTCTTTTCAACACCTGCTCAGTGTCAGGCATTATGCTAGTTGCTTGAAATGGAGCAGTGGACAAAGCAGGGGAAAGCCCCGTCTTTCATGGGGCTGACCTCAGAAATCTTTGCACCTCTCATATGCCTGCTACCATTTCAGAGTCCCTCACCTGAGCTGACTTGGACATGAACCACACTATATGAAATCAGACTCAACTGAGAATGTATCAGGTACCTATTTTCTGTCAAATAGTAATTTTGGAAACCTGATTCTTTTCTGAGTCAATTAGCTGACCTGTTTTTCTGAAAGCTTAGCTCTTTCATTTATAAGAAAAGAGATGAAACAAGATATAAGAGAAAAATACTAACTAAAAGAAAGGCAGAAGGCATGATTAACAACAAAGATTCATTACTTAGTGGCAAAGATTAATTCTCTAAGAAAGAGAAACAATCTAAAATGTTATTCACTTAGCAATGTAGTCCTGAAACATAAATATCAAAAACTGCCAGAAATAAGTGAAACTGAGTCGTCTAGATTTTAAATAGAAGGTTTTAGCACATCAGTCTCAGAAACAACAACAACAACAACACAACAACAGCACATACAATGTAAGATATAGGAATTTTGGTTAATAAAATTAACAAGGGGATCTAATGGTTACACAACAAATCTTTTGTCTAACAATTAGAAAATACATGATATTTCTCAAACACACGGGAATCATTTACAAAAAGTAACCATGTCCCAGGGAACAAAGCAGGTGTCCACAAATAATTAAGAATTTAATACTATCTAGATCATATTATCTGACAAAATACAATACAATGAGTATTAATAACAATTAGCTTTAAAAAAAGATGTTTAAAATTTTAAGCAAAAATGTTGAATATAATTATTCAAATAATAAAATAACTTTGAAAAATATTTTAAAGTAAATAACATACACAATATATAGCAAAATGATATCTAGAGATAAAGCAACACTTAGAAGGAAGTTAAACCTCTAATGTAAATATTAGTAAAAGAACATTTGAAAAGTTACTAAGCTAGGATTTTAATTCAAGAATTTAAAAAATAACAGTGATAACAATGGCTATAGAAAGAAAGAAATAATTAAGATAGCAGAAATTTATGATAAAGAAATAGCATGAAGTACCAACAAACCACAACTTCATTGAAAATTAATAATAAAATAGGCATAACACCAAGATTTAAAGAAGAGACCCAAAGAAACCTATTTCTGGAATTAAAATGAGGATATGGTTATAGATATGGTATAGAATTGAGGTTCTTATGATTCACACACAAATAAATATATACATATAAAAACATACACATGCATAAGGATATACAAACTTACACATATGTATATAATACTCTTTGCTAACTATTTAAAAATAATATTAAAATCACAAAACATTATGTCCATAAATAGGACAACTTAGACAAAAACCAAAGATTCTAAGAAAAGCATCCAATACCAAAACTGACTTAATGAGAAATAGATAATTGAAATATCCCTATAAATTATTGAATCAGGCAGATAGAAATGAACACCTAACAAAAATATCAGGCCCAGACAGATTTAAGCTAAATTGTAACAAACTCTATGAGATTTAACCTATCGCATACGAATAGTTTTACATAATAACATGATAAAATAAAAAGAAAGGCTATGTAAACTCTTATCTTATGTAGCTAGGATAATGTTGATATTGAAACTTATCAAAGATGTTAGAAAATGGAAGGGTGTTTTACTAATAGAATATACATTACTGAAATACACTACACAACTAAGTTAAAAAATCATCTCCTTGACGATGAAAGAGTATTTAATTGAATTTAACTCCCAAACATAATTTTTAAAAATTCTGAATATACTATGAATAGAAGGGGAATTTCTTTACTTTCAAAAGCTTCCTAACATTTACTATTCAGTTACCTACCAAAATCTATAGAAACATAATACACAATAATAGGATTTTAGGATTATTCCCTTAAAATATGACATGTTCTAGTATCATTTTTATTTAACACTGACTAGAACTCCCAGCCCATAACAGCAATAGAAAAAAGGAAAACAAATACAGGATACACAACTTTGCAAAATGACTGTTAATGGTAAATTATATGATATTTTTCACATGAAAATTAAGAAAAATCTAGAGGCAAAAAATAACAAAGTTGGGGAAGCCAGGATGGCTCAGTGGGTTAAGCGCTCACTTTGCAGTGCCGAGGACCGAGGGTCGAATCCTGGCCCCGGCCCCAGCCCGTGCAAATCCATGTGCTAAACTGGGGAGTTCCCTCAGTTCAGTTCTCTCTCTGTCTCTGTATCTCTCTCTCTCTCTCTCTCTCTCTCTGTCAAAAACAATAAAAAATAAATAAATAATTAAAAATTAAAAAAATAATAAAGTAATAAATTATATTTTCTGTGTTCAATATTAACAAAAATATGATGTTACTATATACAAGAAAACAACAATAAAGACATATAATAAAAATACAAAGATTATAATATGCAACAGTAACAGAAGTGGTGATGCTCCTAGAAAGTAGATATAAGAGGAATGTGATATGTACAGAGAAAAGTTTAAAACACTATTCAAAGACTTACACATAAAAGGTCTATCTAAAGAGACATATTACTCAGGAACGGGAAGTCTGAGTTTTGTGAATTTTGCAAATTAATCTGTAAATTCAATGCAATCCCAACCCCAATCATAGCAGGGCTTTTTCTAAAATACCCTAAGTTTACTTTAAATTTCACATGAAGTTAGTAAAGAGGAAAAGAATAACCAAGATATTTAAACAAGAACAACAAAGGGGCCTTGCCCTATCTAATAACAAGACATTATAAAACTAGAGTACTTAAAACCAGCATGTTACTGGAATAGGGATCGATAAATAGACCAGTAAAAA
>PVKE010044039.1:0-13160 GCA_004027555.1 Craseonycteris thonglongyai | reverse complement strand
TTAATTTTATCTATTGTTTTTCTATTCTGAATTTCATTAAGTTCTGCTTTGATTTTTATTAATTCTTTTCTTCTGCTGGCTTTGGGGGACCTCTGTTCTTCTTTTTCTAGCTCTATAAGATGAGATGTGAGGGTGTTTACTTGTAGTTTTTCTTGTTCCTTGAGATAGGCCTGTAATTATATAAATTTCCCTCTTAATACTGCTTTTGCTGTGTCCCAGAAATTTTGGTATATCATGTTTTCATTGTCATTTGTTTCTACAAAATTTTTAATCTCTTGTTTTATTTCCTCTTTGACCCAGTCTCTTTTTAATAGCATGTTGTTCAATCTGAACGTATATGTGGTTCAACGTATATATGGTTTTTTCGGCAATTGATCTCTAGTTTCAATGCTTTGTGGTCTGAGAATGCACTTGGTGTGATTTGGATGCCCTTAAATTTGGTGAGGTTGGATTTAAGTCCCAGGATATGGTCTGTCCTTGAAAATGTTTCATGTCTGGTACAACCACTATGGAAGGCTGTATGGAGATTCCTCAAAAAATTAAGAATGGAATTACCATATGACCCAGCCATCCCTCTACTGGGCATCTACCCAAAAAACCTGAAAACCTTAATCTTTAAAGATGTTTGTACCCGCATGTTCATCGCGGCACTGCTCACAGTGGCCAGAACATGGAAACAACCAAAATACCCTTTGATAGATGACTGGATAAAGAAGATGTGGTACATTTACACAATGGAATACTACTCAGCAATAAGAAATGATGAAATACAGTCACTTATGGCAACATGGACGGACCTAGAGACCATCTTATGAAGCAAAATAAGTCAGAATGAAAGAATCCGGAAAAATATGACCTCACTTATAGGTGGAATATAAAACTGAAAGTTACAAAGACACAGAGACCTATGGACACACCCTGTTCCACTTTAGGCTGTCGTGATCTGATTAGGGCACCGCGTGCTGTCCCTTGAGTTTGGATGTTAAATTGTCCACAGTCTTGTGGGGCTTCCATGCTCTAGGTCTCGGCTTCCAGCCCGCCCTCAATCCAGCTCCACTTTGACTGCAGTCCCCCAACCCCCCTTTGTTTTTGCCAGCCCCAGGTCACGCTCTGAGTCTCTGTCCCCAAACCGCTGCTTCTAACCTTTGGATGTTGTTCTGCGTTGTGTGGTTCTCTCAGTTGAGGTTGCTTCTCAGGGTTTCCCCTGTGGTTTCCCCTTTGGGCATAAGTCCCTTCCAAGGTAGGTATCGGGGTTCTCTTCACATGCCGCCATCTTTTCTCCCTTCTTTTTCTTTATTATTTTTTTTTTCTATTTAAAATGTGCAGCTTTATTTTTCTAAAAATGCTAAGGAAACAGTTTTATTTTTAAGTATCAAAATTGCAGGGAACCCTAATGCATTATTAGTGGGTATATAAATTGATACAGTCACCACTGAAAACAGTTCTAGGATTCCTCAAAAAAGTAAAAGTGGAACCATATTATCTAGCCATCCAGAATCCCATACCTTCTGGGTATATATCTAAAAGATTCGAAAGCAGAATCTTTCAGAGATATCTGCACTCCCATGTTCATTGCAACATTACTCACAATAGCCAAGATATGCAAACAACCTAAGTGTCCATAAATAGATGAATGAATAAAGAAGAGGTAGTGTATGTGTGCAATAGAATATTATTTGGACATGAGAAAAAAGAATTTCTTTCTTATGTGACAATACTGATAGACCCTGAGGTCATTATGCTAAGTGAAATCAGACAGAGAAAGATAAATACTGTATGATATTACTTATATGTGGAATCTAAAACAGCAAACTCAGAGAAACAGAATAGACTGGTGGTTTACCAGGGGGTTGGAAGTAAAGGAAATGAGGAGATGTTGTCAAGGGATATGAACTTTCAAGTATAAGATTCAAAAGTTTGGGGATCTAATATACAGCATGGTGATTATAGTCAATAACACTGTATTGTATCCTTAAATGTTGCCAAGAGAACAGATCATAAGTGTTCTCACCCCCAAAAGGAAATGGTAATTATGTGACAGGTAGAGGTGGTAGCTAATAACCTTGGGGGCAGTCACTTTTCAACACAAATCAACACATTGTAAATTTACACAATGCTATGTGTCAAGTATATCTCAATAAAGATGCAGAAATAATAATAATAATAATAATAATAAACAGTATCCTATTTGCCACTGTGCTCAGTTAACTACAAACATGCAGGGTGCCAAGGAGTGCCCAGAGCTCAGTATCCCCAGGCTGGTTTAGGATGCCTGTGGCTATGTGAAAGAATGTGTGTGCAGTGAAGGAGAGGAAGGACAGTGTAGAAGGTGACCCAAGTTCTAATCCCAGCCCTGTTCTGAACTTCTTGGGCGGTCTTGGTCAAGATCCAAGGCTTCTCAGAGTTTTCGTTCTCCATTCATAGAATGAGAGTATGAAGTAGGTGTTCGGTAAGGCTCCTTACAGCACCACCATTATATAACCCCATGAGTTTAACTTTAAATTTCAATGCCAGTGGGAGTTCTGGAGCCCTGTTTAGGAGCTCGGTCAATTTTTAGTTATATATTAATGATAACCTTTCTGTTTTTTATTCTCTACTGAATGAGTGGTTTGAAATTTTTAGTCTCTAATTACATGATTTTATGCATGCTGCCCAATCAGTACTACAGTGGAAAGAGGGAGGAAGAGAATTCAGTAACTACGTGATTTTTCTGCTTTCAATGGCGTATTTTACTCCCATTTTATGCAAAATGATCTTGTATTATTAAGAATAAATAATTGTGGTTTAATGAGTTCATCTCATACATATCTTAAATTTACCACAGAGGAACACGATTTCGCTCTTTAACAACCATCTTCTCCTTCATGTTTCTCTAGATTTGGAAAGAAGAAAGACGATAAGAGTGGGAAAACCGAGCGAAAAGGTCCTGTCAAACATGGTGGCCTGAGAGAAGAGGAGCTAGAAAGAATGAAAGAAGAACGTGAAAGGTGAACAGGAAATGCTGAGCCTCTCTTTTATTTGAGCCCGTTGTCTGTTTTTAATTTATTGATTGCATCAATCAACTAGAGAAATTTTATTTTAAGAAGCATAGAGATTGACTAATACAAAAGGAAAGGTACCTGATATAAACGGAGACTGCCTGTCTTGGGGGATTTTTATTATATTTTGAGAAGAAATTAACTTCATGTTTTTATTATATCACTACTTAAATTTTTATAATATGCTACCCCTGGTTTTGACTATACCAATGCATATTTTCCCATTGGTTTAAACAACCAGTTTATTTTTTAATATGAAAAGGTCACTTTGATATTGATGTTTAGAACTATCAAATTTCCATAGTCTGTTCCTAATTTTTTGTCAAGCTGTTGTGCAAGTATGCCTTCTTAATTTTATTCTGCTCAATCCATTTGGGTACTGTAATTTGAGAAGTACATGTCCTTCATTTTTAAAAAGCCAGTGTCTTTTATTAGGCTATCAGCAAGTTGCAAAGTATGTCGCCCATCTGCTAAAAGGGCTGGTTCCATTTACAGAAATAATGACAGTTTGCAAGGGCTGAATTCTCATGTTTGAGGAGCTGCAAGTTCCCACTTGGACAAGAGGTCCTTCACATATCTGTGATGTTAACTCTGGCACTTACCCCAAGTAGATGTGTAAATATACAATTTTGAAACATGTAGTTGCATATTCATAATAGGTCTGTTGAAAAGTCCTCGCCTTTTCAACTAAATGAAGCTTGGAGAAAAGCTGACATTATAAGAAATGTAGCATATAATTTTAAGTATTTGATTCTAACTTCATGTATGACGATTTTCATACCTAACGTCAAATTTGTCCAAATTGTCCCTTGCTTATTAGTAAATAACACTAGTTCTTTTCGTTCTTAAAGAGTTTCTCATATATAGTTTTATACTCTACTCTATGTACTAAGAAAATCAGACTTATTCATTGTATTTTCTAGCACTGAGCAAGCTAAGAGTATTTACTGTTAACCTTTGACCTTTATCTTGTCATCTATTCCCATTAAGAAAGCTGACTTTGTCAATAGCAAGAAGAAGAAAAAAACCTATTTAGTCCTTTCTCATTTTTGGGAGGTTGATAAGCTCAATTCCAGGGTCAGTGGATCAGTTAAAAGACAATCAAGTGCTTTCCATTGTTGTTGACTATTCACCTGACAGAGCTGCCCCAAAGAGGAGAAAGATGAATTCCCCATTATAGCCCGAGATTCAGCAATTCTGTAATGTAGAGTGTCATTCAGGCTAAGATTTTAATGCACGTATTGGCAAAGGGATCTATATGGGGAGGCCACATCATAGATCTTTGTTATTTCCCTGGTTTTACTTACTGAGGCCCCATATCCTATGCCTCATCTTCAGGAGACTGAGCTGTTTGCTAGAATGCAGACTTCACATTTCTTGTGACTCAATACTTGCCTGGATTGGGGGGGGGGGTTACACCTGGTAGCCAGGGAGCTGTGTGCCAGCTAGAAAATTGATAACCCATAAAATAAGGTAGGTTGTCTTTAAGCAAGAGTTCATTTCCTTTCTGGTTTTGCCTTTAGGAAGTAGGTGCCTGAGGGAGTCTTATGCTTAAAGCAGGGCTGTAAATTTGCCTCAGCTGGCTATATAGGATTCAGGTTCAAATTTAAAAAAAATATGTCTGGTCAAAATATTGAAAGAAATATACTATTAGCCTCCACTTAAGGCCACTTCCCACACATGAACACATAAAACACATCTGATACGGGTTTCCTAGAGACAACATTATCTCAATCATGTATGAGGGGAAGAAGTTGGAGGAGTTGATTTTATGGTTGGGTGCTGTAGAATTAATGACCAAGGGCATGTCAACAGCTCAGAGGCCAGGGGCCGTAGAGAGTGGAGGAGACTGAACATTTGGCATTTCTCCCAACCCTGCATCCCATTTTTTGGCTCTCCATCATCCATAGGAAACCAATTCACAACTCTTAAAGAACTCAGTAAGTGGATCACTCTTCATGGCACAGCCATGGAAATGAAAGAAAGTATAAAATAAATGGTACATAAAAGTTTACAAAAGATCACCTTCCCAGTGAGGCCTGAGTTTTGAATTTTTTCAGCAGAAATGAACCCTTAGGGCAGTATTTCATGGACTGTCTTTTGTTCTCAGGGTCATAATGATGGGCCCAAGTTTCATCACCTGTAATGATCTTCTTTAAGAAGTCATCACTTTATTTTTCAAAAATTTCCAAAAAAACGGAGGAACTTTTCCCGCTGTTAAGAATTCAATAACAGCACGCGGTATGAACCAAATGTCTGATACTCTTCCATTTCAATGTGCACTGGGTGAAAAATGGAAGCATCTGTGTGCGCAAGGTTAAGAATGATGGAGGGGAGATACCATGTGACTACACAGAACCACTTATATCCAGATCTGTCTAATGACACTGAAAAGATTACAGTGGAGGCAACATGTCCTTGTATAGTAGCTTTCCCTTGTATAGTAGCTTTTCACCATTAGCTATCCCTTTTCCAAAGGATTTAAAACACTTAATTGAAATATGTACTGTGCAGTGCTAAAGCCCACTTGTACCAGCTGTGAGAGACAATTGTTAAGCTTTCAAGAACTTTGTGAGCTGACTGTTAAACCGCTGGGACCCTGAAATTGGTTATATAAGAGTATTCACTCCACAGAAATTGGCAAGTTGTGGTAAGTTGGGTCTGTTTTCATTCAAAATAGCCAGTTTACTAACACACCACTAAGGTCTATACCAACTGTATTTAGTGCATAACCAGAAAGAAATGATCAAAACTACAGACAAAAGAAAAATACTCATCTACGTCAGCCCACATGACTTCTTATAGCTGCCTCTCAAGGTGTGGTTCACAGACCACCTGCATCAGAATGAATCACTTGGGGAGCTTAATAAAAGTGAGAATTCCTGAATCCCACCCAGACTTGCACGGTGAGAATCTTGACATTGCGTGCCCAGAAATCTGTGTTGAATAGGGTCAGCCCAGTGTGACTCTCCAGCATTCTGAAGTCTGAGACCCACTAACTTGAACAGGATGTGACTAGAACATTTGAGTAAACTATTCTTATTCTATGATAAATGATAAACAGCATTTTCTGTCCAAAAGGATTGAATAACCCAGTCAAAAAATACTGTCATCTTTCTCATCTGCCCCCTCTGACATGTGCCACCTTATTGTTGCACTGTTTTGTGCTACAAGAAGAGCCCTTAATAGTACTCACTCCCCTAAGGAAATATGAATCACTTTCTTCCCAGCATTCACTATGCACAAAAAAAACTTACAAAAACAGTACATTCAATAAGAAAATGTTGGAAACATAAAACAAATGTATAAAGAAGACTATTAACATCATGCATAATTCTATCATAATTTCAAAACCACTATTAATATTTTTATAATCTTTTTCATATATATATATATATATATATGTTTTCTTTGAAAACTGGATATCCATACTGCATTATATAATATCTTACTTTTTCATATTACATTGAGAGCATTTACTCATGTCATTAATGTTTTTAAAATGTCATTTTGATGATTGCGTAATATTCTGAGATCAATATACCATAACTTATCTTCCTATGTCAAACATATACTCTGTTTTCATTTTTCACCATCCCAAACTACTTAATACCTTGATGAATATTCAGGTACAAGAAGCCTTATAGGGGAAGCCGGCATGGCTCAGTGGGTTAAGCGCTCACTTTGCAGCACCGGGGACTGAGGATCAAATTTCAGGCCTGGCCTGTGCAGACCCATATGCTGAACTAGGGTGTGCTTCCCATTCAGGTGGTCCCCAAGTTTGTTTTTCACCCCCCAGTTCAGCCCCTGGCTCAAGGGGGGTGAACCTCCCTTGCGGGAGGCCCCCAGCCCAGTTCTTGCCCTGCGTGGCCACCACCCACCTGTGTGGAATGAAACCATGTTGAAAACTGATGATGTACAACTATGGTGACTGCTCTGAACCCTCCCCCTTTTCTCTGTCTTGCTTTGTCTCTGTCTCTCTCTGTGTCTGTCAAAAACAATAAAATCTTTCAAAAAAAATGAATCCTTATAAATTACCTCTTAAATGATATAATTTCTATTTGAAGTTTCAATTTTCTTGTAATTGTTTTACTTAAGGGTTCATCTAAATTCAATTCTAAATTTTAGGATTATATCATTCCTCTCCATTCTTTTTATGATTTTTATTATTATTTGAATGACTCGTGTTTATCTGTGTATCTAATTTCTGATATGGGAACTGTTTGGGTGCTATATATGAGTATTTATTCACAACTAAAGTTATGAAAAGGTCAAAAAGCTATAATTGGCTCATCAAGTTACTAGATTAGATAGGAGGATTGCAGAGTCCAGAACAGTGGTTCTCATTTGGAGAGAGGGAGGAAATATGCCCCTGAAGGAACGTCTGGCTAAATCCGGAGACATTTTTGATTGTCAGAACTTTGTGGGGGTGGGGGACAGGGAGGGAATTGCTACATCCATGTACTACAGAAAGGTCAGGGAGGTGGCTAAACATTTGAAAATGTACAAGACTGTCATGGTCCCCCCACATGGAATTATCTGACTCAAACTGTCAATAGTGTGGAGGTTGAAACCCCGATTCTAACCTCTGAACATCACAAAGAGTGAGGTTACTCTCCTGGACATTATCATTATATTGTCTCATGACATCCAGTGGATAACACAGAGAAATATACTCCAGATGACATAACCCTAGACCTAAACATTAGCTGTTTGAGACTGTCACCCAAGATTACTAGTGAATATTCCATCAACATAAGTTTGCAAGAGAAGTTGTTCTCAAAAGTTCATTTTAACACTGGCCTGCTGAGTGTTGGCATCAGGGATGATGCTTGTTGATCATACCGTGAATGCCAAGACGCCACAGGGATTGATAATGTGTCTGATGACAGACTCATCTGGATCAGTGGATTGAATCAAACATAAAAAAACTTAAAAGGAATAAATGTAAAATCTTGCTTTTAAATCCAGAAATGAACTGTACAGACACAGGATGTGGACAGTTTGACTTAATACCAAATAAATGAAAAATTTGCCTGACGGTTTTAGTTGAGGGTAAGTTTAGCATGAGTCAAGAGGAGGACATGCCTGCCAAAAACTTAATCCAGTCTTAGGCAGCATTACTGGAAGTTCATGTTCAAAACAAAGAAAGAAACAATAACTCCAATTTTACAGTGCTCATAGCACACCTGGAATATCCCGGGCCTGTCTCCCACAAAAAGAATGGCAGCAATAAATCCAGGTCTTTTAAAAACACTGGAGGACCTGCGAATGCTTGGTCTGCAGGCTGAGGAGTTCTTACTTGATTTCGTATGATTGAAGAACTTTCAGAGAGCAGAGGAATTAGACATATGTTATACCGTCCCTTCTCTTCTCTTCTCCTCTCTTTCTCTACCATTTATTCGTCTATTTTCTTGAAGGTACTAATGAGGAATTATTTTAAGAGAGGTAGCCTTCAGCTTAATAGGAGGGAAAGCTTCCTGACCATTAGAATGCCTCATGAGGCAGGGAGTTTGTTGACACTGGAAACATCTAATAAGTTGACTGAGAAAGTTTTCATGCAGCCGAAAAGTATTGGACTAAATCAGTGTTTCATAAACTTTAATCACTGATATATTACCCTGCCATATACATACATGTAGAATAAGAAATGCAAAATCATGTAAGTTAATATAATTAAATGCATTAAACCACATATCATCAAAAATCACATTCTGTTGGGGAAGCCGGGATGGCTCAATGGGTTAAACACTCATTTTGCAGCCCCGTGGATCCAGGATCAAATCCCAGCCTGGCCTGTGCGGACCCATATGCTGAACTGGGGTGTGCTTCCCATGCAGGGGCCCCCAGTTTGGTTCTTGCCCCCCAGTGGCATGCCTCCCATGCAGGAGGCCCCCAGCCCTGTGTGGTCCCCACCCACCTGTGTGGAACGAAACCATGTCAAAAACGTATTGTTGTTTTTTTTTCATCACATGTGTGCTGCATTTGTCCTTAGGTAATCTCTATGTTCTTTCCTAGAACTTAAGGTTTTAGAAATATATGCATATCCAAGTATAGAAACACTTTCTTTGAATTTTGGAGAGTGGACTTCCTTGAATTTGCCACGCCATGGGTTCATGACAATATATGCACTATTCTTATCTGAGTCTATAAGCCCGAGTTTCTTTATCTGAGTTGTGCATTAGGATTTTCTTTGTCTCATATTTGATTTCCTGAACTGAGCATGTGTCCTCTCCTGGCACAAGTCACAAAGTCCATTGCAGTGAATCCCCATTTTAATAAACTCATTTTTTTTTTCATGCTTCAGTGAGATGGGCCATAATAAAACAGTTCCAAATACCTATGTCCATTGCAAGAAGGATGATTTCAATATTATGTGCAAAGATTTTCTCCCCGATTTTTTTTTATTATTGTTTTTGACAGAGAGAAAGAGAGATACAGAGACAGAGAGAGAACTGAACTGGGGGCACTCCCCAGTTCAGCACATGGGTCCGCACGGGCTGGGGCTGGGATTCGATCCTGGGTCTCCAGCGCTGCAAAGTGAGTGCTTAACCCACTGAGCCAACTCGCCTTCCCCTCCCTGATTTTTTTATCAAGCTAAATTAAATTAGCGTTTTCCAACATTCAGATTATATAAATTAATATGGTGAACTGAGAGCAAGAGATTGTCTTAACCAGTCAGTAAACGTATTTTTTGTTTAATTCTAGACATTAATGTAAATGTGTAACCTTCTGTCAGATGTGAAAATAACCAGATTCTTAGACCTATACTGTACCTAACTACATGTTTGTTATACTTATACTGTTAATACCTTCTCAAAAGTCAGGTGGAGGGTGGGTACAGGGAAATATGTTTTCTCATTAATTTAGGATTGTTGTACGGAGGGAGAAATTTTCCATGCACACCAAAGGCTGTCTTTCATTAAAGTTCCATATTATTTACCCTGAAATAAAATTTCACAAAATGAAATATCTTACCAACCTTGGGGAGTGAGGATCATCTTCCACCACATCAGAGTTTATTTTGCAAGGGAGCACATTTATTGTGTTAATGAAATGTTTTTGTAGATCTTACTAGAATCTTAGCAGGATAAATGAGGAGATGAGGGGGAAAGAGGATTGAGAAGTATGAAAACATATGGCTCTTGTTTTCAACAACCGGCCTGAACGGAATGCCTAAGTGAGAGTGAAGCTAAGATTTAGGAAAGTTAATCGGTTTCAGTGTCTGAATTCAAGGTTCTTAGTTTTCTTTCCGTTTAGGAAGCCTTCCAAGAATGGCAGGGGCTTCTCCCTTGTCTTATCAGCTGGGCTGCTTGTGGCCTGTTCCCTTCGTTTAAATCAATACATGTGTTTTTGATATTTGGCAAACCAAGATTTAATTATGCAGCTGCAAGTTCCCCACATAAACGGAATGCATCTTAGAGAAATAAAAACATTCAGAAACCATTTATAGTTTGAGAATACAGTGGGTGAAAATCTATTCCCAACCTCTCAGCATTTTATTTAATTATGAAAGATTTTTATGTTACTGGAAATTGAAGTGAAAACCAGAACAAGGCTAGAGTTTATCCAACAATTGTTCATTCGCAAAATGAAAATGCTCATTGTATTCTAAGAAAGGAAATGAAAATATTGTATTCTGAAT
This sequence comes from Craseonycteris thonglongyai, assembly GCA_004027555.1. Classification (NCBI taxonomy): domain Eukaryota; kingdom Metazoa; phylum Chordata; class Mammalia; order Chiroptera; family Craseonycteridae; genus Craseonycteris; species Craseonycteris thonglongyai. The sequence goes on along the minus strand of PVKE010044039.1, from coordinate 2,477 downwards.
TAATATTTTAGTTGTAGGCTACATAACTATTAATCTCCTAAATACTTAGAACAACAAATGAATTGATAGGATTTTGTCATTTTATATTCCAAAAAGGGTGCACATTTTATTTAAAAAAACAGAAGGTTGATTTCTTTACTATGCCAAGAGACTCTTTATAATTAATTATTTACTGAACTTAAACTTTGGCATTATTTTAACGGTTGAAAACAACCATGGTTTGGCATGATTACGTTCAAATGATTAATTCAGCATGGTTTTACTCCTCACTGAATACCCCTGTCTTTTGCTGTAAAATTTGCTGGGTCCTGTGGTGTGGGCAAAATAAAATGTTGGAATGCTTCCCGGTTTTAATAGTCCCAATTTATTATTACCACTGAACCCTGATCAGATCATAGACTGGATTAGATCCCAGTTTTTCAAAAGGCCCCAATTTATGGCTCCTTTAGAATCCTGATTAAAAAAATGTATATTTGAATAAGACTTTGCTTGGCTAAAAGAGATCGGTTAATTACTTTTAGATTCTTACTAGGTCATCAGTGCACAGAACTTATGAGAAATACTACTAGATGATGTTTCTCAGGACAAGGTCGTGTTCTCATGTGATGCTGACACAAAGAAGCTATCAGATTTCTGTTGGCCGTAGTATTACCCATCTCAGTTAATGAAAAGAGATTTACCATAGCCCAGTAATTACTACTGATGCTGGTGTTAGGGTAAGGAGAGCCTCTTCTTTTAGGACAAAAAATATGAGAAAGAGAGAGCCTGGAAGTGCAAGCTCACATAGCATAGTGGCTACACTTCACCACCCCTCATTCAGGGGCCATCTTCCAGGACTTGCCTGTAACTGAAACGGGTGAAGAGGTGAGACACATGCAGATGCTGGTGGCTTTAATATCTATACATTTATTTGATGTTTGTAACACCTATCTTCACAGAAATGCTTGTGATCACCAAAAATTTGGCACATTACTATATTTCTATAGACCAGAGGTGGGAACACATATATTCTAATGCCATGCCAGCATTTCTTATGAGTCAAAATCCTTTTATGGAACTTGAATCAATGTTAGAAGTGCTGTATTAGCAACTACTTGTCAGCTGAGCTGGATTAATATATAAAATGAATCACTTGACTGGCATACTTTCCAATAGTCATTTAGACAAACTTCTAAGATTAAAGTACACCAGCTCCTTAAAGAGTGTTTTAAGAGGATACTCATATTCAAATACCCTGGAGTGATATATTATATTATTGTGTTCAATTACAGTGTGGTTGACATACATTCTAAAAAGGAATTAATACTAATAATCTACCTAGAGTGAACCCATGAAAATATATAGAATACAATGATATGATTTAAAAAATTGAAAAGAAGTTCTAAATTCTGTAGATCTGAATATTTGGTTTTAATATACACATAAAAAATATTCAACATAATCAATAAACTTTGGTTATTCACTGGACTTTATGCTAATCAGAGAGATACAGATGTATTTGGTTCAGTGGAGGATACCTACAACACGTGGCAGAGTTGGAAACTAGCATTTTCTATGAAAGCTTTATGTAACTATAACTAGGTAGAAGGCCATTGGGTGACTAGAATTTAGAAATGAGAGTTCAATTCTCCATTTTCAATTGTTTTCATGCCTTTGGATAAACCACTTTTGAGGATATATTCTTTTTTAAAGTTCCTCTTTTTATTACCACAAAATGAAATGGTAATTATACTTTAAGGCCTCGGTTTTATACGTTTTGTTTGGATAGAATGCTTTTTTAACTGCTAAATCCCTTCAGAGAAAAAAACATTTAATCAATAAAAGTTAAGTAAATCTAGAATATTTACTGTGATCTGTCTAGTTTGGGGCTGGGCAGTGTACAGGCAAACTTAATTTGCTAAAAATGCTGTGAAAAACTTGGACGAGTCTAACGTGTATAAGGATACAAGTGGTATTTTCTAGAGTTTTGAAAGTATCTCGCCTTCATCTCTGATTTGGGCATATGTTGTGTTGTGTTCTGCTTTGGAAAGCTTCCATGACAACACATCCACCCCGAGGGCCAAGATTAGTCATTGTTCACATAGGTTGGCAAATTCTGCAAGTTGAAAGGATACTCAACCTATTGTCTTTCAGAATCTGCTGTTTTCTCCCCCTCACATTCTTTATATAGAATAACCTAGGCCTGTGATTTACATACACCAAACTTCAAATATGCTTTTTTCCAAATTTCCTGGGCACTTTTTTATAGAAGTGATTTTCCATTGAAAGTGGTTTCTTCCCCCCAGGGGACATTTGACAATGTCTGGAGGAGACATTTTTAATTTTCACACTAGGAAGGAGGTGCTACTGGAGTCTAGTAGGAATAATAGAAAACAAGGCTGTTTCTCACCATCTTACAATGCATAGGACAGCCCCCTACAAGAAAGAATTACCCAGCCTTAAATGTCAGTTTTGCAAAGGTTAAGAAACCCTATTTG
>PVKE010044038.1:0-13158 GCA_004027555.1 Craseonycteris thonglongyai | reverse complement strand
AGCCAGTCCAAACTGGAGTGGGTCAGAGGCATTAGACCTTCTTTGGGAGGATCAAGTTGAGAGAATACCTGAACCTGATGCCTGTGAATGTCTTAAATGGAAATGCAGTGGTAAATGGCATGGTGTTGAGGTAGTCATTATTCCATATAAAACTTGGCAAACGGAAAAACAAGAATCACTCCAGGAAAAAAAAATTATGTAGGAAATGAAAAATAATCAGTACTTTCCATATTTCTCAGCTATGAGTAGTATCTATAGAATCATCATAGTGTAACTACTAACAACTGTCCTAATGACAATGATCCTATATGACTGTTGGGAAACTGGAGGATGGAAAGGGTATGTCTGTATGTGAGGGGCTGGGGGGCAGGGGAGGAAAGGGAGGGAAATCCTCGTCTGCCATAGTGGAAAACCAGTAGGTAAGACCTAAGATGGAAGCATCAAAATTAACTACATAGGTAAATACTGAAGTAGTTGGCTAAAAGAAGTGAGAGTAGAAAATAAGGTATGGGCGGGGGAGGAGGGTGCTGTTTTTATAATTATATTGTAGAGTTACTTAACTGTAACCTGAGTGTACATAAAGCTGTAATACCAATAAGAATAAAAACGCTGGTTAAAATAGTATCATCTGGTTAACATTTTATTACGGGTTCAGATTTTTAGCTGTGTTGAAACGCTACCAGTGTCCTGCTTCACAAAAGATGATATCTAAGGAAAAACTTCTGTAGTAGGCATCTGAGAACTGCAGAATTGATGACGTATACCTGTCTGAGTTGCCTTTTTCCTTACCTCTCTAGATTATCTTCTTGACTTGAACCACAGTGAAACCTTCCTACAAACCACAACTTTTCTTCCTGAAGATTTCACCTACTTTGCAAACCACACCTGTCCCGAAAGGCTCCCTTCCATGAGTGAGTAGAACTGTCAGTTATCTTCCTCTGCCTTTAACATGGATGTCTTTTTATTTAATTCAAATAAAAGGGAGAGTGTTCTTGCTCTCTCAATATGCCTGCCCATATAGAGGCACGTCCCTGCCAGTGGAAATGGGTTGTGAAAGTTACTTGTGTGCTGACTCATCTTCAGCCTCCCTGCCAAAGTTGCCTGTGTTCTTCGTGCCATTTTCTACATTTTTCACTCTTTCCTTTATATGTGCACCCTCCCTTGCAAAAGTATAGGCAACCAGCTTTTTCTTTTAGTATAAATCAAACTTGCTTGATAAGAGGTAAATTATTTTCTTTTTTTTTATTTTTTATTTTTTTATTTTTATTTTTATTTATTTATTTTTGACAGAGAGAGAGAGAGAGAGAGAGAGAGAGAGAGAGAGAACGAGAGAACTGAACTGGAGGAGCTCCCAGTTCAGCATATGGTTCCACACGGGCCGGGGCCGGGATTCGATCCTCAGTCCCCGGCGCTGCAAAGTGAGCGCTTAACCCACTGAGCCATCCCGGCTTCCCCAAATTATTTTCTTAACAAAATACTAGTTAAAAATTTTTTTAGGGGTGTTGGGATATCTCAGCGAGTTGAGCGCCTGGGGATCAAGTACCAGCCCTGACCCATGCAAACCAATGAGCTGAACTGCAGCACAACTAGTAACCTCCAGGGTGGCGGTAAAGGTTCTAGTCTCCCATGCAGGAGGCCCCATATCCACCTGTGTGGAATGAAGCTATGTCATAACTGATGATGTACAACTATGGAGACTGCTCTGGGCCCTCCCCACTTCTCTCTCTATCTCTCTCTCTGTCTCCTTTCAAACAATAAAAACACATAAATACTTTTTTGGATCTCTTTTCTCATTTTTCCCCTCCCCTCCCCTCTTTTCTTTCTTTCTTGAAATCCTGTGTGTAATCTAAAGCAATGACAACAAAGTATTATGCTTTTTCTATGTTTTATTAGATAGTTCTGTTTATTAAGTCAGAGGTGATGAGTGTTCTGAGTTTGGACATGACTGTTCAGGGTCAATGATAAATTCATTGGGACAGTGTGTCTATACTTGTCTCAGGAGCACGCAAGTGGCTCCAAGCTGAACCACTTTTCTCTTTCCTCTTTGAGAAGTTCAGCTGCTGTTTTACTTTTACTTGGTCCTAATTTCTTTCCAAACCCTTGGCAGAAGCAGAATTCTAAAGTCTTAATTTCTTGATCTGCTGCTTTTCACAATAATAGTAATAAACTGAAATGTAGTGAGTTGGAAAGCAGAGGGAGGAACTCCCATTCCTGTTAAAAGCACAGTAAGCTGAAAAAGTGTTGACCTTTTCCAGAGAGCAAAACCCTGGACATAGGCAAAAGAAACTATTATTTTCTGGCCTCTTAATTATTTTTCCCCTTCTCTCTATTCAGAGGGCCCAATAGACATAAACATGAGTGAAATTGGAATGGATGCCATTCATGAACTCTTCTCCAAAGACCCAGCCATCAAGCTTGGAGGTCACTGGACGCCTTCTGATTGTGTGCCACGGTGGAAGGTGGGTGTGGAGTCAGGCCTGAAGCACTGGGTAGCCCTCCTGGGATTTGCCATTGTTCCAAATCGCCACGGGATTCACTGGCTATTACATTTTGTAATTTGTGCTCTGCTACCTGGTGGAAAGTATTTGTAGTTGACAGAAATATTTTGCAGGGATAGGTTTCCCTAAGCACTCCTCGGTAGCTGCAGAAATTGACATTGTTCCGATAACTGAGCAAGATCCTTCTGTCTCCTTTACAAGAAGTCATCTTCACAAAATCAGTGCTTCATGCCTTATTATATGCCATTGTTACCATGAGTTTAGTAGAATAAAAAGTGTAGTTAGCTAGCCTGACAACGAGAACTTTTTAGTGTTTTCCTGCGTGACTATAGTTAGGACACATCAGTAGTGTGGATCAAGCTGATCACACTGGCTTAAGTCCATTCTACATTTATTAAAGTGGCAGCAAGAGTGTCCTGCTGCAAAGCAGAAGTTGAGGGGACTAATAGGACAGCCTCTATCACTGTGACCCCTCCAGGTGGCGATCCTTGTCCCTTTCCGGAACCGGCACGAGCACCTGCCTGTCCTGCTCAGACACCTGATCCCCATGCTTCAGCGCCAGCGCCTGCGGTTCGCATTTTATGTGGTTGAGCAAGTGAGTGGCCTTTTCTTTCCTGCCCCTTCTCTCCTGAGAGAGCAGTTTGCAGTGCTTGGAGCTAATCCATATTCAGTGTGAAAAGCCAGTAAAACTGAAATCTTACAATTAAGTCACCCTGAGGTGGGAAGGGGACAGCAGTCCTGTGCTCCTCTTTGAAATGTTGCACCACTTGGGTCCAGAATGGAACTTTGTTTACCCTTGAACATGGGCCTCTGTATGGTGGTTTTGCAGGAGCTGGTTTGGGTGGTGTCTTCAGGTCCCAGACCCAGGAAATCCCCACTTAAGATAAGGAGCTGCAAGTGGAAACAGCAGTGTTGTTCCTCCTTCCCTTTAGAGGGGCTGTGACTTGGCTGAGTGTCTGCCTTTACGGTGGCCTTGGGAAAGAGGCTCTTGGGGTTATCACCATCACCCTTTCCATATCAGGTGGCTTGTGAGTCGGCGATTGACTGGTGTTGGACGTGCCTCACTCTGGCCCAGCCATCTTCCCCAGTCGGTTTCAATAAGCTTTCCTCTTAGGCAGGGCTGAGGCCCCAGCAATTTTGCTTCAAGAGTCCTTTTAAAAATAAAATTCTGCTTCTTGTAGGTTGGCACCCAACCCTTTAATCGAGCCATGCTTTTCAATGTTGGTTTTCAAGAAGCGATGAAGGACTTGGACTGGGACTGTCTTATTTTTCATGATGTGGATCATATACCAGAAAGTGATCGTAACTATTATGGATGTGGACAGATGCCAAGGCACTTTGCAACTAAATTGGATAAGTATATGTATCTGTGAGTATAATTTCCTTTTCATTAAAGAAATTAAATCTAAAGGGATGGTGAGAGATGCAAAAATGGCAAATTCAATTAGCTCCAACCCCATATGTCCATCAACTGACAAATGGATAAACAAAATGTGGTGTATTTATATAGTAGAATACTATTTGGCAATATAAATGATTGAAATTGCTAATACATATGACAACATGGATGAACCTTAAAACATTATGTTAAATGAAAGATACTAGTTAACCAAAGACCACATATTATATGATTCCATTTATATGAAATGTCCAAAAAAGGCATATTTACAGAGAAAGGAGACTAGTGATTGCATAAGGCTGAGGGGAATAGAGGGAAATAGGGATTGACTGCTTAGTAAGCATAAGGCTTCTTTTGGGGGTAATGAAATGTATTAAGATGGGTTGCACAACTGAATGTGCTAAAATTTGTTGTATTATGCATTTGAAATGGGTGAAGAATTATATGGTATGTCAATTGGGTCTCAAGCTAGTACTAAAAATTCAATTAGCTACTCAGGTTGTCACATCTCAGCATGAGGAGTCAATTTCAGATGGTTCAGGGCAGTAGAATAAAGAGCATTGTGTAACCTAAGACATAGTTCTCCAGTGAGATGACCTATTCTGAAAAAAATCACCCTTTAATGCACAGATGATTGATGCTATATATCTCTTTTTAGGCTTCCTTATACGGAGTTCTTTGGCGGAGTGAGCGGCTTAACTGTGGAACAGTTTCGGAAAATCAATGGCTTTCCTAATGCTTTCTGGGGTTGGGGTGGAGAAGATGACGACCTGTGGAACAGGTACTACCCTGCTGGTGTCTTCTAGAAATGCTTAAACATCCTTTGTTCACATGTGTAAATATTTCTTTAGATTAAATTACTAGTTGTGAAACTGCAGAGTCAAGAAGTAAGTGCAGGGGAAGCCAGGATGGCTCAGCAGGTTAAGCACTCACTTTTCATCCCCAGGGACTGAGGATCAAATCCCATCCCCAGCCCATGTGGACCAATATGCTGAATTGGGGTGTGCTTCCCATACAGGAAGCCCCTAGTTCAGTTCCCACCCACTCCCAGTTCGGCCCTGGCTTATGAGGGCGTGCCTCTCATGTGGAAGGTGCCCAGCCCAGCTTCTGCCCTGTGCAGCCCCCGTCCACCTGTGTAGAACAAAACCATGTCAAAAACTGGTCACGTACAACTATGGAGTTTGCTCTGGACCCTCCCCCTTCTCTCTCCTCTCTCTCTGTCTCTGTCAAAAACAATAAAATCTTTAAAAAAAGTAAGTGCATTATAATTTTGATAGTTATTGCCAAATTTTCCTCCAAAGAAAGATTACAAAAAGATTCCAACCATCAGTGTACTCATGAGTTCGTTTTCTTATGCCATTGCCAACATTGGATGTAAACAACCTTTTAAATTTTACCCACATTTTAGCCCTTCAGTGGCCACGTGTGGCTGATGGCTGCTGCATTGGACAAGCAGCTCCAGACAGTTCCTTCTCAATCTGATAGGTAAAAATGGCATCTCATCCTTTTTATTTGGGTTTCTTAGGAACCTAGGGAGGATGAACAGCTTTTCCATACACTTAGTTGGTTTGGCTGGTCCTTGATTCCATTTGAGCTCTCCTAGGACAGTGGTCACATTGTTAGCTTGCTCTCCAGCTCAGTGTTGGGAGTAGGGGGTGATGATGCAGGGACTGTGGCTGGCTTTCCCCAGCACCCTGCACAATTCCAGGCACAAAGTAGTCATTCTATATATATTTATCAAATGAGATTATAATTTGGACTCAGGAGGGTATTGAAAATACATAAAAATGATCATAAGCTTCATATAGAAATATCCAAAGTCTACCTCCATGTATTAATGATTTCTTAGAGCCCTGTTGAGTTTCCAGTAAACCCAACTTGGTAGATCTTCATCTTTATCATATTAGGATAAATATCCTGAACACCTCCTCTAAATTCTGCTTCCCTCACAGTGACTCCATAAATTGTGAAGTTTTACATCTAGACTGGAGGATGTTATATAAATAAGTTAATCTCTGAGGTGTTGGGTTTGGTGGATGGAGACATAAGTTCTCCCTAAATAGGGAGAACATATAGTGACTTTGACTTTGTTGACTTGTTTTATGTTGGGCTGTGGAAGGGAAAGATGCTGTCTACCCAGGAGAAAAGTATTTGTGATAGGACCCGAATAAGCCACGGACAGGAAGTGCATGTGCTCTCGTCTGCCAGGGGTACTCACTGTTGGACCTTCACCAAGAACCCCCAGCAAATCTTACTCTCAAGAATTTTGAATTTCTACCTGAATTTTGAATTTTTATTTTTCCCAAGCTTTTTTATTATAGGCTTCAAAAACCATGTACTTATTCAGAGGGTTCAGGCAATTTGAATATTTAGATGCAAAAGAAGTTCTGTTGTTCAACTTGGGATTCCTCAACCTCGCATAGATTTGGTCACCTATAGGACATGATCATTTTTTCTAAAAGCCCATTTTCTTTGTCTTGAACAGAGTACAGAATGCAGGCTATTCTGTGAGCCGGCCAGAAGGTGACACAGGGAAGTACAAGTCCATTCCTCATCACCATCGAGGAGAAGTCCAATTTCTTGGGAGGTTGGTGTAATTTCTTTAGTCCTCTTACAAATATCCTCTATACTTGACATTTCCAGATGTCCCAGAACGTATCACAACCCCTCGTCTTACTCCCCAGCCCCTCTCCAAGGTCATGTTTGACAGCTGTTTTATAGTTCCCATATATATATTTTAACTGTGAAACGGATGTTTTGAGGGTAAAATCAGAACACTGGTGAAAAATTTGATCATACGTTTTTTTAAGGAAATCACTTATTCTATGTGTTAAGCTTTGTAGTCTCCATGGCCTTCAGGGAGTTGGATGGGGAAAGGTCTCTGTGACTTATACTGACATGACAGAGCACAGTTGGCACCCTTTCTGCAAGCTCTGGTTCTGGAAGGATGTCTCTGAGCCCCTGTTCGTGTGGGTGCAGTTGGTTTAGTGCCCTATTTGCTTTCAGTAAGGAAATTCCAGGTTGGACTAATTGGAGCAGGTGGACAGAGTGACATCTCTGCATTTTCAGAGTAGCCCTCTTTGTCTTGTTAACTGGGGGATGAAGCCAGTTCTGATTGCATGAACTCTGTCTTCATGGGAGCTTATGAGAGGACACTGAATACAGACTGAACTTTCCCGGTTGATGTATTTTTAGTATCTTATCTCCCACTTCCCCATTCTGTGACCTTGGGTAGGTCATTTAACATCACGAGCCTTGGTTTCCTTATTTGCTTAAGGGCCAGGTGCATTAAATGAAATAATGTAATAAGTAAAGTGCCTGGCGTGAAATGGAGCATGTTTCTAATAACAGCATTTAGCATGGAGTAGCTGAAGGGTCAGTCACATGCCATGTGGCAAAAAGTACTGCCTTGAATTGTGTCCCCTCCTGTGGTCTGCCCTGCTCCATCCTCTGTTGTACGGAGATTGGACCCTTGCTCAGAGCCACCTCTGTTCTCTGTGTCAACAGGTATGCGCTGCTAAGGAAGTCCAAGGAGCGACAAGGGCTGGATGGCCTCAACAACTTGAACTACTTTGCAAACGTGACATACGACGCCTTGTATAAAAACATTACTGTCAACTTGACACCCGAGCTGGCTCAGGTGACCGAGTACTGAAATGAGGAGAGAATGTTTGTTTTACCCACCTCCACCAAGAAAGCAGCCTGATGAGATAGGTGTCTTGGGGCTCCACAGAGGAAGAGAATCCAAACTACGGTGTCTAATGAAGGATCACAGGGTTCGAGGAAAAGCTGTGAGCAGTACACGCACAAAACTCCTTCACTGTTTGGACCCGCTGGGACTGAGGGAGTAAGCTCAGCTCGGGAACTGCTTTCATCAGGACTAGCTTCCTATTTCCACAACAGACGTCTGTCCTGCTGCTCTTCTCCCCGTCTCCTACCCGAGTCCCATCGTAGCCACAGTGTCCAGAACAAGAACTGCGACCTGCCCTGCTCCTGCCCCACAGTCTGTTCCTACGAATGGCCTTTGGAGCTTCTTGATCTTCAGAGTGAAGAGGCAAAACCACCACTGGGCAGCTGTGTTTTAGGAAGAGCAAACAAAACGCCACACACACCCCATTCATCTCTGGTGGTCTCTTTGGTTTCTTTTTTTTTTTTTTAATTACCTGCTTTGGGTGGGGATTAAGGGTGGAGGGGAGGAATTGGGGAAGATAAATAGACATGTAACAATCACTTCTTGAAGAAGTATAATTGTAAATAAGCCATGTAAAATGCCTTTTTAAAAATTTAATTTTATAGCTGGCTTCAATTCAAACAGGATTTATATATTAGATCACTTATTTGGTTGGCACATATAGGGACTCAGTTAAAAATGCAATAGAAGAATATATCTCCCAAATTGCTGTCACTTTGGAAGGGAGTGGATTTAGGACATGTCACAAAAGAGTTCAATCTTTGTCACTGGTAGCTTAATTCTTCTGCCCCTACCCCTCCCTTTCTTCCAAAGTCTTGCTCTTGACTTTTGCTCAGAATTCTCTCTCCTAGTGTGCATCCTTCCCAATCTTTTGTGAAATGGGAGGCCACTCCCCTTGCTCAAAGCAAACCCTCCAGGGGAGGGCTGCTGGGCTCCCACACCTGGGTCCTGTTTTGTCCTTTATCATCAAAAGAGAGAGGATGGGTGGTGTCTTCTTTCCTCCTCTCTTTCTCTGTCTCTCTAAAAAAAATTTTTTTTTTATTTTGCTATTGTGGAATGTGGTCACAATTTCTGAAATCTGTGCCTAAATTACCACCTTGCTTCATTCAGTGATTCCTCTGAATATTTCCCTTTTTGATTTCTGGACGGTTCTTTGTCAACATTCTTAACTAGTACATAGAACTCACTAATGAGCAATTGAATGATGAAGAAGAACTCAGCCAGGGAGCAGGTGACACTTGTGTGCTGTGGGTCAGCTGGGATCCAGGCTCAACTACATCAGAGCTTTGAAATTAGAGTAACAGAGCTCCTGTGTTCTGTTCACACCCCCGTGTGCTTTTTGAAGTCAGAGTCTAAATTGCACTTCAATTTGTGCCTCTTTTTCCCTGAGCCAAATTCCTCAATTTATAGTCCTTGTTGGCTTCTGCAGATTTCTAAAAAATGCCTGGTTTTTTTCCCTTTCTTTTTCATAAAACATATTTATATATCATGATTGGGAGTACTTTCTGAAGAGTACTTCATATTTTTTTTAATTGCCTTGTTTGCCTTCAAGTTCCTTACTTAATTTTCATGGTTTACATGTATGTGCGTGTAGGGCTATATTTGTGTATACACGTGTGGGTTGGGGTTTTTTCCACTGCATGTGTTGGTTCCATGGACATATGATCCCCACAGCTGTGGGAGTGATTGGCCAGGCTTTGTTTTTTGTTCATGTTTTTGTTCTTTTGAAGAATAGAGTGGTATTTAGAAAATAAATTGCATTGCAAAGCTCTTATCGGCTCATATGAGAGAGCAGGGTGCTGCCCTTGAGGAAGCTGGTAAGTTGCATCATGTGTTTTAAAAGATTTGAGAATTTCACGCTTTAAAAGACCTTCACAAGGGAACATTACACAAGATGTCCATTTGGTTTTCCTTTGATGTATGGTGCACATAGCAATAAAGATTTCTCTCCCCATTTCTTCCGCTGCACTCCTAGACCTCTGTGTTGGCCTTGGCACATCTCACCCTTCTCATTATCCTCCCCTCTTTCGTCACCAAAAGCTGTGAGCTGCTGTCAGTGTGACAAAACTGATGTCTTATGAGAGAATTTGCCAAGACAGGCTGATTGATAGTATTGTTGTAAAATGATCTGGCTTGAAGCTTTTTTATTAACATATTTACCACCAAGAACCAAAAGTTTGCAAAAGACTAACACCTGATTTAAAAAAGAAAATGCTGATATGAGGGCAAAAGGAAAGGTCTCTTCACTTCTTGAAGTAGGATCACAAATTATCCTGTAGTCATGTGCAAGTTTGTTAGTGTGAAATCTCTTACTGTGCACTGTTATCCGAGTAGACAATTGTGTGGGAAACTAAAATGTTAAAGATATACAGCCATGCTGGTGTGAAATTCTCATGTTAAGAAGAAAAGGACAGTAAGAACCAAATGTGATCATATTTTGGCAGCTGAAATTTTTTAAGGCTACTGATGGGTGACCCCTTAAATTACATTGTCTTTGATTACTGGGTACAGGGAAAGGTTTTTCCTTTCACACTTTTGGTTTGTTTTTTTGGGTGTGTGTGTGGGAGGGGGGATGGAATAATTTGCAAAAACATTCATTTTGACATTACAGGGACTATTTTATTGTTAGAGCCCCTCTACCACAGACATTAATAGCTGATCAACAGGCACATGTATCGATTGTATCCACTCCACCATTGATGATGACATTGAACGTAGCTAGCTTATTTCCATCACTGTTTTTTTGAGCTTGTTCTTATGTTTTAAGAGGTGCCAGGGGTACATTTTTGCACTGAAATCTAAAGATGTTTTAAAAAACACTTTTCACAAAAATAGTCCTTTGTCATTACATTATTTACTCATGTGTTTGTACATTTTTGTATGTTAATTTATGAATGATTTTTTCAGTAAAAAATACATATTCAAGAACCAAGCCTTGATGGTCGTCTCTGTTTGTCTAGAATACTGACTACTTCGGGCCTTTCCATTCTCTTGGCAGTTCAGCTCCTCTTGTGTTCCTTCAAGCACTTGGCTTCCACTTTGCTCAGCTGACCACTGGATGTTCCTGAGAGAAATACTACCCACTTGACCCCTGCAACCAGACCAGTTGAGTGAAACACTCAGCTGATGTAGCAAAAGTACCGAATCGTACTCTCCGGGCTCCCTCCCACGTCTTGGTTTTCTTTCAAGAATTGGCCCAGGTGATGCCCAAATTCAATGACATCTCTGGACCAGGGGAGGGAGAGGGTTGATAGAGTTTGGATCTAGAAGATTGTCTGGGGCCAGTCCAAAGTTTGCCATCTTGAATCTACTCAGAGATTGTAATCAGCTTCTATTTGTGAATGTTTACCATTCACTAATAGTTACTGGGTGTAAAGTTTTGTGCCCAGGTGCGAAGGATATGATGATAAGCAATAAAACAGGGTCAGTGGCCTCATAAGACTGTCCTTGTCCCCTCGTACTCGCAGATGGAGGCTATGATTAAAATTCTAACCGCAATAAGCTATAAAGAAGATAACTGGGCCATGGGTGGGATCCATGAGGTGCAATGGGGAGCTGAGGGGAGCAGAGAAGGGCACCTTGAGCTATAGGAACAGGAAGCCAGAGGCTGGAGAGACCAAAGTGCCATGTTGGGCACTGTTAGGCTGGGGAGATGCATGGGGCCGGACCGCAGTGTAGGGCCTTGTGGGCCAACATCAGGGGGTTGGATTTTATCCTCAAAGCAGTGAGTCCAAGAGTTTCCAGCAGGTAGGGCTACAGGGAGGATTGGGGGGTTGTAGAGAAGCAAAGAAGTAGGGAGGCCAGTTAGGTGAGTGCAGTCTTGTGGGGGCGGCCATCTGGAGGAGAGATGCTGAGATAATAAGGAGCCTGGACAGAGGTTGCTTTGGGGCTGGAGGAATCCACTAAGCTGCTGGCTTCCCCATGTGCATGAGTGGCAAGACCATTCCCTGAGATCAGTTGTGAGTGTTTTGAGTTCAGGGGGTTTTGAGACCACCAAGCACAAATAGCCAGTGGAGAGTTGCACATATTCTGGTTTAGGGACTCAAAGGATCAGCCAGGACCAGAGATGGATTTGTGAGTCTGGTATAGATCAGAGATCTAGGATTGGATGAGATTGCTCAGGGACTGAGTGGAGCAGAGGGCATGGAGGAAGAGAAGGTGGCCTTGGGTCAAGCCTCTTAAGATCTTCGTTTAATAACAGTTTAGAAGAGGATGCGTGAACAGGGCAGACAGGAAGAGTGGTGGGAGGAAAACAAGAGTGGACAGGACAGGAAAGTCAAGGGAAGGGATGTTTAAGGGAGTGTCATCCAGTGTGGCTGCAGCAAAGTGATGCAAGATGAGTGAAAACTAGTGATTAGCAACTGGTCCCGTGGCAGGAGCCATTTTGCTGAACTTGGTGATGATGGGGGTGGGGCAGCAGTGAGTGGCATCTCTTGAGTTTCAGGAGAAGGGGTAAAAAGAGAAGGCTGGTAGCTGGAGGAAGGTTGTGAGGCTCAAGGAGGGATTTGACTTGGGTTTTCCATCAAGAGAAACCTGAGTGTTGTTCTTGAACCAGAGGGAAACGTCCACCGTAGAAAGATAGCTGAATACACAAGTGACCAGTGATTCACCAGCAGGAATGTTCCTGAACTGGTGATGGGGAAGGAGACTAAAAAAAACAAAACCCAGTAGGAATGACAAGACCTTTGTCCATCATCCCAAACTGGCAGGCACAAACACCCTGTGGCGACCAAGGCGCAGTTACGAAGAACCAAGAACCTTTCCAGTAAGTCACCAGAATTAAAATTCAGCAGAGTTGATTCCTGGTACCACCGGCACTTCCTCCCTGTTCAAATTTTTTTTTTTTTTAATTTGGGGAAGTCCAGTCATAAAAATAGTACTTTTTATTTGTCCAGGGCTTGGTTTGTGCTGAGGGCTAGGCTACGAGAGATAGTCGAGACATTTGCAAAAAGGGATGATTCATCAGAGAGGTGGGAGTATTTGTGCACATAGTTTGATTGTGTGGCTTATTAGTATATGTGCCAAATTTCAGCCTACCTGCAACTACATCCATATTCTTTCAGATATTGCCAAAGAAGCATATCAAACGTGAAGAGAACCCCAAGTATGGATAAAATTCAATTCCACACCATCATTATTAAGTTCCTCAAAAAACAAGGAAAAACACCTCAAACCATTTTGGAAGAGATGTCAGCGGTTTACGGGAACTGTTGCCCTGGGAAATCCATGGTTCACAAGTGGCATTATCAGCCTTTTCAAGCAAGGCAGAGAGTCAATTGAAGAGGATCTCCGTTGGGGACACCCTGTTGAGGCCCACTTCCTCAGACACTCACGTTGAAAACTTGTAGTGGAAGTTGCCAGGCTTGAGTAAAAAGCAGCTTGCAGGGGAAGCCGGGATGGCTCAGTGGGTTGAGCGCTCACTTTGCAGCGCTGGGGACTGAGGATCGAATCCCAGCCCCGGCCCGTGCGGAACCATGTGCTGAACTGGGAGCTCCCCGGTTCAGTTTCTCTCTCTCTCTCTCTCTCTCTCTCTCTCTCTCTCTCTCTCTCTCTCTCTCTCTCTCTCTCTC
>PVKE010044037.1:0-13161 GCA_004027555.1 Craseonycteris thonglongyai | reverse complement strand
TCCCCCAGTTCAGTTCTCTCTCTGTCTCTGTCTCTGTATCTCTCTCTCTCTGTCAAAAAATTAATAAAATAAATAAACTTTAAAAAAAAAAATCTGGGAAACAATGACTCCAAGAATAAATTCTGATTCCAGACTTTCTAGTTTCCACTAAAATTCCCTAATCAGCAGTCTCCCATGAAATTCACTCTACTTAGCCTGTTTCGACATGCCAAAGTAACCCTAATTTTTACTCTTGCCGGTCACAGGATCACACCATATTTTCTCAAAGCAAAGTAAATTTATGCTTGAAATTCAACTGAATTATTTATATTCTTATCTCCCACCCTCACACTCTCCCCAAGGCTGGCCAGTAACTTACTTCTAAAATAATCTTTTCCTCTATGAATAGCCCCACACAAGTACTCAAATCTTTAGTCATCCTACCCTTTTTCATTACCGGTAACAGCATCCAACACCCACTCCTCCATCTAGGTAGTCCCCAAATCTTATCAATTCTACCTTCTAAAAATTTCTTGACTACATCCCTTCTGATGTTCCTCACAGCTTCACAGCTACTATTTTCAGTTCCACAGCTCATTGTATTTCATCCTGATTACCACTAATTATCTCCTAACTGGTCTCACAGACTCTACTATAGTATTTTCTCATTACACAACTTTTTCCTCAATTCAGTTGAAGTTGGGTTTTTTTTTTCTCAACATAACTAAGGAATTATTTAAAACCCTTTACTGACTCTCACCTCATTTCTAGCTCCCTAACAAGGCATGTATAAGATAATTCACACAAGACACCTGCACATCTGTTCATCTTCATCTCCTGTGTCTCTTAACCTGGCATTTTACTGAACTAGAAACCAGGTAAAAACCAAATCACTTTTGCTGGGTTTTCTACCCACATTGGATTTTCACTACCAAATGCCAATTGTCCTTTTCCATCTTTTCTCCCAAAAACAAAATCAGATGAAAGAAATGAGGTGATATTAAAAACCAGTACTAACCCTATAAAAAGTATTAGATAAAATTCAGTTTATCATAATATTTTATGTTTATATTTATAATATTTTATGTTTTATTTTATGGATTATCATCAATTTAAAGGCATTATGGGGAAGCCGGGATGGCTAAGTGGGTTAAGCGCTCACTTTGCAGAGCCAGGGACCGAGGATCGAATCCCAGCTCTGGCCCTGGCCCGTGCGGACCCATATGCTGAACTGGGGAGTTCCCCCAGTTCAGTTCTCTCTCTGTCTCTGTCTCTGTATATCTCTCTCACTGTCAAAAAATTAGTAAATAAATAAATAAAACTTAAAAAAAAAACTATAAAATAAATCTTAAAAAAAAATAGATTTAAAAATAAATAAATAAATAAATAAAAATAAAGGCATTAGCAGTCCATTAAATACAGTATCTAAAACAATGAAGATGCAAACTATATATGATCACAAAAATAATAATTAGGTCCTTTGAATATGAAATAATTAAGCTATCAATACATTATTATAGTAAAGACCAAATCTAAGAATGTTTTATACAATAGCCACTAGATTCCCTATTTTAGTAGGCAGGGGCCATGTCTTAATCATCTATGCATTACCTATTTGACAATACAATCCTCAACATAATAGGTGTCCAGTGATTGAGTGATTAAATGAAATTGTGATAACATCAAGCCAACAAATCTAGGCAGCAACAGCTTATTGGCTATTTGATAAGACAAATAATTCAATGGAATTTTTATTATAGTGGATCAACTTAGTCAAAGGGTCATGAATACATTTTTTTAAAGTCTGTGTATATGAGGACTGTCCAAAAAGTATCCAGCCATGTAACCATCATTATATTGACAATGGCTGGATTTTTTCCAGACAGTCCTTGTATATTCAGCAGATATTTATGTGGAATATCAGTCTAATCTTTATCTGTGCATTTGTTAAATCACCCAATGTATAACATAGCAAAATTTTTCAAGAGAAACGATATATTTGAAAAACAAGATGGTCCTATTATTAATATTCTTATCTTTAGATTGTCCTCCACACATTTCTACGATTCAGAGAAATCAGAACTTTCTTAGCTAGATGATCAAGTTACTGCCTTTCATGTTGTATGATATGCAAACTGCCTTCTAAACAAAATAGAAACAGCACTATTGTGTAATATATACACATACACCTGTTCATTTCTTCTATCATATCAACCTCAGGTTCTGTGACATTCTGACCACTATAATGCACTAAAGTCAACTTGCTTATCTACCTCAATTTTGCTGACCCAGCAAAACAGTGCGGGTGACTATTAACCCATCACCTGAAGTTTAGCAATGCATCCCAAGCCAGTTACAGAAATGCCTTAATCCACAATCTAAATTTTAAAATATCAAGGGGGTGGGCCCCTGGGATATTAGTCAAGAATAGAGCACTCTGAATATATCCAAACTAAACTTGACTCTTTTCTCTGCCTAGAAAAATGCTTAGCAAGGAGTTCTGAATATTTACTTGACTAACAGAAATTGCATATGAACAAGAAAATTCTCTTGAAAATTTTGTATAACAAAAGGATATAATGGGTAGATCCTCACTGGGCATAAGCAAATGCCTAGCTTATTGAACTTTAATATAAAGACAGCTATTTGTCTGGAATGCTACCTAATTTTTATAAGTTCCACTGTTGTCCTCATATGCTCATAAAATAATTGGGAATATGGTGTAGCTAAAGAAAGAAATGGCTATTCAACAAATAAAGGAATAAAAGTGTAGGTTAGAAAGAGAAATAGATATTAACAAATGGTGACATACAGAAGCACAAATAAAAATATAAGAAGACATACCTGAGGGCAAAAGCCTGAGGCCAAAATTCACAGGACATGTAATGATTGAAAGGAATACACAGAAAGACATAGAGGAAAAATTTGAATAATATTCATGGGTAGGAATATGTATATTGTATGAACTGAGATAATCCCAATGGTATAATGAGCCATGAAGTAGAAAGACAATATTTCTTTATCCAAAAGCTTTGTGATGAGTAAGGATGTGACACAATATGAAAAACAAATAGGGAAGCTGGGATGGCTCAGCGGGTTAAATGCTCACTCTGCAGCTCCAGAGACCAACGATCAAATCCTGGCCCATGTGGACCCGTATGCTGAACGGGGGTGTGCCCCCAGTTCAGTTCTTGCCAGGGTCCATGCAGGAGGCTCCCGGCCCAGTTCCTGCCCTATGCAGCCCCGCACCCACCTGTGGAATAAAACTATATGGAAAACTAATGTTGTCAACTATGGAGACTGCTCTGGGCCCTCCCACTTCTCTCTGTCTCTCTCTGTCTCTCTCTCTCTGTCAAAGAAAAAAACAAAAAAAAAACAATAAAAATAAATCTTAAAAGAAAAACAAATAGATCTAAATTCCAAAACAGGCACAGAAAGTGACCAGTGGTGATGCTGGTAGTATTTAAAGACACAAAAAGGTACTTAATAACTTCAGAAAAATCATTTAAAAATTATTTCACCTGTGGAAAAAGTCTTATATTCCACTTTGCTATCTGCTTTATTTTTTTTTAATTATGGAAGTGCCATATAAATCATCTAGAGAAGGTGAATAGTATCACTTTTTAAAATAATAATAGTAATAATAAAATAAATAGTTGATAGTGCATTCAATCTAATGCCATCAGTACTGAATCAAATATTACAACACTGAAACCAAAGAGGAGACTATCAGCAGTATCGGTGGTGTCTCTGACCGTGAAGTTTAAGCCTCTTTCCTATGGGTACATTCTTAGGTAGGAAAACAGGACATGAAATGGCATGAAAATGTGTGTAGCAGCATTCATAAAGAAAACAGGTCAAGGTTTAATTTTCCTCCAAAAAGCAGTTTTTAAATGTGGATTCGTTAATGAAAACCTATAACCTACTTATCAGCAGAAGCATGTAAGAATTGTTGGGATACAATACAATGCTTACGTTTCAATCAGTATTCAACTACCCCACAACTATTGGAGTTTAGCTACTAGGAACTTTAGTCAAGACTACGTTCTTTCCTTTTTTTGTGTGTGGTGTGGGGGTTCTCCCGTTACAACTGTGAGAGAACTATGTGATGCTTAGTACATATTCATTTAAGTGAGAAACACCTTGGCTAGATGGAGGATCAGTGTGAATAGGGGAGATGTAAGCATACTACACAACTCCACCAATATGCCTTAAACTCTCCATATCCAAATTGTTTTGATAATCTTCAGCTGAGACTACATACACCTAGCTCTTCCACTTATGTCTCACACACATTTTCAGATCTCAGCTTTTCCTGAAAACATGTAATTATAGTCAAACTTCCTCTTCTGGAAGTTTTTCAGGATTTATAAATTCTGGGGGGAAAAAAGGTGGGATGGGAGTAGGAAATAAATAGTTTCACTGCCAACCCAAACAGAAATATGTCTTGCCACTAAAATATTTCAAATACTGGTAGTAGTGATTCAGAAGATTATGTTTTTAATATGTGTACATAGCCTTACTGCAGATAATCTCAGATGCTGCTGATGATAATGACGACAACATTATTGTTGTTGATGATGATGATTGATAGCTAACTTTTTTTATTACTTGTGCCAGGCACTGGTCTAGGTGTTATGCATGTATCATCTCATTTAATCCTCACACATCAAAAAAAGTCCTTGTTACATAAAATTATTCTCATCTTCATTTTACACATGATACTAAGACATAGAAAGTAGTTCGTTAAAGCAATTTTAACATATTTAGCTTATTTGAAGTTAAAACATAAAATTTTACACCTATTACCCAAACTTTTGATTTATGACCAAGGGCTATCATCAACTCTTGATTTGCTAAGTCATATTTTTTAAGCTTAAACTGTACCAAAATGTATCATCTATTTAAATTCAGTGAAAGTTTAATGGTTTTAGTTTATGTAAAGTCTCAGTGGCTTAAGGGACTTACAAAAAGCAAGTTGAATGCAGGATCCTTCTAGATGTTTTACATTCATCCCTTATACCCACCCCAGAAATATTTCACAGTTGTGGAGCCCATACCTATTTAGATCATAATTTGCTTTAGTGACTCACCTTTAAAAAGTCTTTCCAAAGCATTCAACTTAAATTTCGTTAACTCAACAACCCTTTAAATTTCGTACTCATATTTCATCATTTTGCATAATTAAATTACAATTGTACATTTGATTGGCATAAAAAAAAACTGAAGACACACACAAATGACTCTAGATAAGCATACCATCAGGTAAACAGATAAACAGAAATGAACCATTTTTCTGAGAGTATCCTAAACCTGAAGCAGAGGTTGGCTTCTACTATATTCATAACTTCCCTAATCACAAAGAATACTACCTGTTCAATAAGTGTATTACATTTCTGTAAGAATGGAATTACAATTGAAAAATACAATTAAATTTGATAGAGAGGTTTATAATAACACCAAAATTCTATACTAGAAAGGTAGCACATTCTTTCTTATCTTTCTTAATTAGAAATCCTCGAAGACTCCTTCACTGATAAAAACTAAAATCACAAAATTCTATCCCAAAATCAATTAAGAATAAGGAAGCCCTCCCAAAAGCATGAACATACACATTCACACACACAAAAATTATAGTTAGTAAATGGAGAAAGTAAGGCTTTAAGAAAGAAATTTCCTACTAAATAAAGAAAATAATCACCTTATGTGGAAAAAAACTGAATTTAAAATTCAGGTTCAGCCACTTAATACTTGTTTGATGTGGAATAAGTTACTTCATCTCCCTGAACTGCAGTATCCTTATCTGAAAAAGAAGACGATAATATCTGCTCTCCCCATCTCACAGAACTATGGTCAGAATTATATAAAAGACATTTAAAAACTCAGGAAACTATCACTCATCAAACACACATAAATTAATATTACTGGAAATCTAGTTTGTATTTTGGACACAGAACTTCAGTATTAGGGGAGGTCATTTCACCAATGATGAAGCTAAGAGCCAAAAACCTAAATTACTTTCCTATTTACAACAGCAAGGATGACCAAGCAGAAAAAGAATTCTTGATTAACCAGGAAGAGAATATCACAGTCATGGGATTGGGATCAATTGGAGATTTATGAAAGCCAAAATGCCCAGAATGAACGAATAATGCTGCAGTGTAGACTGTGATCAGAAATAAAATATTTAAGGCTGAGCAGATTCATACAATAAGTCTTGGCAGTAATTTTGGTGAAAATATTAGAGATTATAACTTTAACCAAATAAAAGTTCAACTATACCAAACAGAGATTATTATTTCATCATATACAACAAAATTTTGCTTTTTGAAACAAACAAAAACAAACTAAAAATAGAGAATCTGAGATCATTCTCATATTTATAATGCTATTCCTTTCTATTGGTCAAAATAATTGACCACAGGTTAGCAAGTTAAGAAAACAATAGGATGGACATCAGTGAAGTTCAAGTACTTTAATCGGATTCCTTTGAGTATAGTTTCCCTTTTTTTCTCACCATTAATCCAACAGGGGAAAGTGATCTAACAGAGCACCATGGGACGAAGGGACAGACCCTGAGAGCGCGTCTCTCCACGATGACTATTCTTGTGCATCCAGGCCGCCTATTGAAACTAACAATGCCTGCTGCTGCTGCCGAAGAGGATCATCCAAACTCTGAAAATGAAACACATTACACAAAGGGATGAAAGAATCCTTATTCCACAGGGTTTAGCTTGCAGCTGGTCATGCATGCCAGAGAGATGTGCCATGAGGATGAGAAAGAAGCTTCCAAAGAGAATAGCTGGGACAGCCAATTGGACATTTTGAAATACTTAGAAAACTGTTCTTTGAATCTAAGGCAAATAGCTAGGTTTCTTTACAGCAGAACTTGGGAGTCAGAATTTGTTACTCTCTGCAATTCGCAAAGGTGTAAATATTCTGTTATTAAAAGAAACTTAGAAATTTTCTAATTGGTAATACACAATGGGGTTTCACCATTTATAGTAAGACAGATTATGTAATCAATTTCCCTCCGCTTCTGGGCTAGAGCTTAATGTTACTTCAGTTTAAAACTGTATGCAGGAATAGATGTTAGGGTGTTTTTTTTTTGCAACTGACGCAAGTACACTGAATAATAAGCTTGTTATACAAAACAGCACACTGGTTAAGACCACACGTTGAAGGCACGTCAGGAGTAAAACTGATGTGACTCTCATCACATGGCATCAGGCCCAATGGACTTTAACAATCTGGAACAGCTGTTCCAAGTAAGTTTGCCCACAAAAGGTGTTCCAAAAAGTTATTAATAAAAGTTATAAGAACCTGCCCTGCAGCCACCATTGCTCCTGGCCCCTCAATTGCTCTCGGCAAGACATAATGCAATTTTTCAGCTGCCCTGGACATCAGTATCTAAAGGAGTGCCAAAAGCAGTACCGAGGGCTCTGGAAAGACATGCCTCAGAGGGATATCAGCCTTCTATTCTCTGATGAACTTATCTGTCAAAAACCCAAACATTCATCCACTCTCCTTAGTCCTTTCCCACTCTTGTTCCAAAAAGTTCAGCTTCCTGTTTACTGCATAAAAGTAAGAAACTTCTTTTTGTATATAACAGTACACACATTAAACTTAGCAATCCATTTTTACCTATTGTACCACTCATTCTGAATAACTCTGCCATAACTAGATGTGTAGCCTTACAGAAGTTATTTAATCTAACTTAGCCTTAGATTCCTCACAGATGAAATGTAAAAAATATGTGTCTTATGAGATTATTGTGAAGAATAGCAGTTTAATACTTATCTCCTAGTTCATTTACCAGCACCAAATGTGGTTCAATAAACGGTAGTCATTGTATGTGTCATTCTCTATGACACAAGTAACAAATGGTTCACAAAGAAACTAGATGAGAAATGGATATTAAAAAAAAAGAATACCCCTAATAACCTGTCAACATGTTTATTATTGATTCAAATATTGTGCCATTTTTCTTAGGTTAGATCACTTTACAAATCATTACTTCCTTAGAGGATTATGCTGAAGTGAACAAAACTCATTGGGAAAAATACTTCCTTTGCACATATTCAATCCATTAGTCCTAATTAATGTCCTTCAAACCACTGTAAACAAGTTCTTGGCCTAAGTGTTTTAACTTTTCAAAGGGCTACTACTATACTTATACATAAATGTTTGGCATTGAAGGTAGCCATAACTGTAATGTTTCTTGTTCCCTCACTTCTACTACCACTTCTACTCTCTTAGTAGCTCTTCTAACTTCTCTCAAACAGAGAAGACAATTTGGATGAAAATTGGTACTGCAAAGTCAAAGTGAAAATATATTTGAGAAAAATTAATTCTCACTCTAGGTCATTCCATAGGTACTAACTATCTCATTCAACTGCACAAAATGTACTTTTAGCCTTGAGTCCATTACTAACATATTCTAAAGACTAAAAGAAGTAATCTTTCAGAAAAAACTAAATGCTAACATGGAAAGAAAAAAACATAAATATAGTACCCCAAAAAAAGAAATTACAATGAAGAAAAATGTACATAAAAAGAGACAATGATATTTGTAGTACAACACAAAATTACTACTACCTGATAAAATAAAAACCATAATTCATTTCATATAAGATATTTTAAATTCAAGATTTATTCTAGTAAAAAAAAAAACAAAAAACTAAAACAATTTAGAGAAATCCCTACCATTAATTACTTCCATTGTACAATTTCATTCTCAAATTTCTGTACTAAAATCCTTCATTTAGGTGCCAAAGCCAAAAAACAAGCAAACAAACAAAAAATACTAATTTCATTCTAAAGGGATCTGTGAAAATCTGAGTCATCATTATTCTCACAATCCATTTAGTAGCACCCATCCAATCACCTGATTCTGTAAACGCTCCTTCTTTACTACTACCACTGTTGTCTAGAATCCTAAATATGTAATCTAATTATTTTCAACTAAAACCTTCTGTCATCCATCTTTATGTTTCTAGAGTTATCTTATTTAAAAAAGGGGGGGGCGTGTCATGGAATTTTCTAACTTCCTCAAAAATTCTGAATGGTTTTTACTGATTAAAATCCAAACTCTAGCTTAGCATTCAAAGTATTTCACAGTATGGCACTAAAATATAATTCACTGTCATTAAATTGAATGTAAAAGATACTAACTGCCTACTATGTTCCAGACTCCAAACAGAGTAGTGGATTGGTAGGAGGGGATAAAGACATAGTCCCCATTCGCAAAGAAGACAGTGTAATGAGGAGGCAGATAAGTAAGCTAAAACTTGCCATGCCGTGTAGTGAACACAAAAATAACTATAGGTGCTAACAGACTTAGATGATAAATCCTTGTTTGATGAGGAGAAAAGCAAAAGTAGGGATGGAGTAAGAGAAACAGGACTTAGCCTCCTGCCTTAAACTAAAAACTAGACAAAATAACAGTTTATAGACATTGGACAACAGGCAGCACATGACAAGATCAGCTCTACAATTGTTGTAGCTTACTGCCTAGCCTGCAGGTGTGGCGAACCTTTTGGCGATTGAATGCCAAAGTTTATGAAATAAGAGTATACTCGCTCGACTCATGTGCCAACCCATCAAGTGAGATAGAGGTATCGATTATTTTTATGTCTATAAGAGCATAAACAATAATTTTTTTAATGGTATTCACAGCTCCGCGTACCAAAATAACTGCTCCGCATGCCACTTTGGGCACGCAGGCCATAGGTTCGCCACCCCCGGCCTAGAGAGTTACCAGACCACAACTCAGAGAGGGAGAACCCAAACAGAGCCTGCCTTCCCAAGGCCACAACACTGCTAATAAGGAATGGAGCTGGGCTTAAGATACAGTCTCTGACTACAAAATCCCCAGAAGTTTTAATTTTTACTTTTCTACCACCTTTAAATCTTTACTTAGATTAGACTATACCCTTAGCACAGAAATCAACTCACTCCTACTCCGGCATTCTTCCTTACCTTATAGAAATTATGCTTCAAGGTTTCAGTTTAAACATTACTTCATACAATAAAGCTCCTCTAATTCTATTGACCCCAGACATAGTAAAGATTAGTATTATCATCCTCTATAATATGTATTACTTTGTTTTTATTGTTTTATGGCATTAATTGTATTCTGCTTTATCTAATAATAACATTAATGTCAATTAACATTTATTGAGAGCTCACTACATTATTGCTCTAAAAACTGTACATGCACCAAATCATTTAATCCTCAGGACACTCCTATGTAGTAGGTATTATTTTCAGCTTCATTTTGTAGGTATGGAACCTGAAACACATTTTCAGACTTGCCTAAAGTTATACAACTAGTAAGTTTCACAGTAGGAATTCAAACCAAATAATCTGTCTCCAAAGTCCTTACACATTACCTAGTTGTTTGCTGTCTGATCTGTCTACTAGACTTCTTGAGTAGAGACAGTTAATCAAACTAATCTTAACACGTGAATAGCTCATATTACTTAGAACAATGTTTTATACCTAATAGATACTCTGTGTTGTTCTCCACATGAATGAATGAACAAAGGAGCAGTATGAGGTTATGGAGGAGTAATTACATTAAGTGCTAAGCCAGAACACTGGGAAACTAAACTATGGACAAAATGTACCTACAATTCTCTGTCAGGAATTATTTTTCATCCTTGAAGCTCCTCAAAAATTTCATCTACAAGCTAATTTCAGTATTGGCAAATAACAGATATACAATTTTATGTTTATTTTTTAATGACCATCATGAGACATATTTCATACATTTATTATTTCAAGCATAGAACAATATTACTAGTAAGAATAGATATAGATAGATAGATAGATAGATAGATAGATAAATAGATAGACAGACAGACAGATAGATGATAGATGAAAGGAAGAAAAAAAGAAAGAAAATAAAATATGTGTGGGTGGTGGGATTGAAAAACTAGCAAAAATAATAATAACAGCAATAAACACAACTACCATTTTCAAGCACTTACCACGAGCCAGGCACCTGCATTATCATTATTAATGGCATTATAATGCCAGTGCATTAACTCACTTAACCCTCACAACAACCGTCAGCAGGAATAAGATGAAACCTGAAATTCTGGCATTCTCATTTTTTAAAAATAGTTTTTTTCAGGTGAATTTAAAAAGCATATTTGCAATGTTAATATCCATTTTATTAAATTAGGGTAGAAGCTTAAAAGTCATAGAACTACTACACTGGACTACCTCTTTAACAATTACTGTTATTCATCAACTTTTTAAAAACATTGCATAATAGGATATCAAGCACTATTATTTTGCTTACATCAATACCATCATGAGTTCTTGTATGTTCATCATTTACTCCACACAAGCTCATTCACAAGTCAGTGCATTGTTTACTAAGAAAATGTAGTAAAGTTGTCAGATTCTTGAGGCAGAACATAGTGGTTACAGGACTTTAAATTAAATGATTACATCCACTCATGTAGTTAACAAGTGCTGGAATCAATGCACTCTATGAATTGCTTTAAATAATCACTTTAGGTGTCAAGAAGTTCCCTCTACTTACTCAGAGTTAAGGAGTCTTGCATGCAACAATTATAATTAAAACAGAAGTAATGAAAACACATGTATCCAGCTACAAAATACCCTAATCTCAGAATTACTCTTTAGTCCTAGTATCTTAAATCATAAAGGTTTAAACCACAGAGATTTATCAGGAAGTTTAAGATTTTTTTATTTCTTTAATGCACTCCAATCTTGCAGTAAAAACTGATTCACATCATAGGGGTACCAGAAGGGGTGGAGAAACAGCAAGGCATGAAAAATTTACATGAAGAAATAATGACTGAAAACATCCCTAACCTGGCAATGGACATAGTCATAGAAGCCCAGAAAGCACAAAGAGTGCTCAACAAGATAAATCCAAACAGGCCCATACCAAGACACATCACAACAAAAACAACAAACTTAAAGACAAAGAGAAAATTTTAAAAGCAGCAAGAGAAAGGCAAGTTATAACTTATATAAGGAATAATCCATACAGTTCTCAGCTGATTACTCATCAGAAACTTAGCAGGCCAGAAGGGACTGGCAGAAAATACTCAATGTGATGAAAACCAAGGATCTACTATTATAACCAAGATTAATGTATCTAGCAAGGCTATCATTCAAAATTGAAGGGCAAATAAAGAGCTTCCCAGACAAGAAAAAGTTAAAGGAGTTCATCATCACCAAACCAGTACTACAAAGAATGTTAGATGAACTACCTTACGATGGAGGGGAATAAAAGCAAAAATTATGAATAAAATGGCAATAGCTACACATCTATCAACAGTTATTTTCAAGACATACAGATTAAAAACTTCAGTCAAAAGACATGGAGGGTACTGCATTGAATGAAAGTCAAACAGAGGAAGACAGACACAAAGTCTTGTCACTTATAGGTGAAATCCAAAGAAGAAAATAAACAAGTGAAACAGGAACAGATTCATAGATATAGGAAACATTTTGTTTGTTGCCAGATGGGAGGAGGGTTGGGAAGTAGGTAAGATAAGGGGAACAGATTGGGAAGTTTAGTTTAGTTGTTACAAAGCAACAGTTATGGGGATATAGAGTACAACATGGGAATATAGTCATAAAGTTGCAACAACTTTGTATGAGGTCAGATGAGTACTAGATTTATTGGAGTGATGGCAGGAGTGCTAGAGGGGTGAGTGAAAAAGAGGAAGAAATCAAGAAGTGCAAATTCACAGTCACAAAATAGTCACAGGGATATAAAGTGCAGCATAGGGTATACAGTCAATAACACTACAATAACTATGTATGTTATCAGTTGGGAACCACATGTATGGAATGAGGGTTTTGTAAGTTACATATATGTCTCGTCACTATGCTATACATCTGAAACAAATACAATATTCTATGTCAAATGTAATTGAAAAAAAAAATTAAGGAAAAAGATTAAAAAAAAAAAACTAAATCAATAAACCAATAATTCGGGAAAGCCGGGACGGCTCAGCGGGTTGAGCGCTCGCTTTGAGGCCATGAGGACCGAGGATCGAATCCCGGCTCCGGCCCAGGCAGGACCCACGTGCTGAACTGGGGAGTTCCCACAGTTTGGTTCTCTAACTGTCTCTGTCTCTATCTCTCTCTCTATCTGTCAAAAAGTAAAATAGAAATAACTATGCACTG
>PVKE010044036.1:0-13159 GCA_004027555.1 Craseonycteris thonglongyai | reverse complement strand
TAATGCGATGCATGGGTGAAGTGATGTGGAGTTGTCCATTGGGAAACTGTCTGATTGTTACCAACCAATGTCACCCCATTAAATTTAACAATAAAAAAATAAAATAAATAAAATAAATAAAAAATTAAAAAAAATAAAATAAAATAAAGAAAAGAACATGAGGATAAACATTATGAGTCAACCACAAAGATCCTTCCAAAGTACTCCCCCAAATATGAGGGTGAAGGGAACACATCTGACATCACTATATTTCACAAAACTGTGAGTTTTCTAGTGCTTCATTCAAATTTCTCCCCGATTCAGTACAACATCCTCTCCTAAAGAGTAGAAAACCTGCTTGCTAAGTCCGGCCTTGAACGGATGTTCTAATAAACTATGGAGATAAACATCTCTGCACACCTCCAAATGTTCCAAGACACCATTAATCCAATAAACTACATGCCCATAAAACAATTGATGAATTAGCCAAACTGATTTGTAGATCTGTGTTTCCTGAAGCAGACGAGTGTTATTTTCAGGCAAGCAAATGGCTCTTCTATCACCTTATATTTTTCAAATACTCCCCCTTCACTAGCTCAAAATATTGAAAAATAAGACATTATCAGCATAGCAGTGGATGCCAAGAATTTATTTTAGGGTATTATTTCAATTTGCATGGCAAATGTAAATTTCAAGCCAAGCGACCTTTGTTATAAAACATAAATAGGCAGCATCAGGATTGATGAGCTCCACTATTACTAGTTTATTCTGACAGGCAAGAAAGAAGTACATAGATCCTGAACATCTCTTGAGATGTAGTTCTGAATGTAGGCCAAGTGGGAAATACCTTCTTAGGAAGAGTAATTTCCATCTACACAAAGGGAGCTACCTAAAGAA
The DNA here is from genome assembly GCA_004027555.1 of Craseonycteris thonglongyai. NCBI lineage: Eukaryota > Metazoa > Chordata > Mammalia > Chiroptera > Craseonycteridae > Craseonycteris > Craseonycteris thonglongyai. The sequence continues at coordinate 12,283 of PVKE010044036.1, read as the reverse complement.
AGTAACTACTTCCTAACAAGCCATTTAAACTTAAATCTTATCAATGAACTTCATCTGATTGACTTCAAAGCCATACAGGCAGTAGACTTTCAACTTATACCAAGGAATCAGTGACTCTGGCATGGAATGATGAATAGCAACTTCAGCAAGAAATGCTGCAGAGACAGCTGACCAGAGCATATGTCCAGGTCAGGAAAACTGAGCACAAGAACCAAGTTACACAATGCAGGGGATGTCACTTTGGTCCTAATGGACAAAGGTGGCTTTGTCCATAAAGTGACTTGAGGTGAAAAGAATTGGTATTAGGCCCAGGCAAAAATGGCTCACAAAGGAGACTGGGTGTCCTTCATTACCTATCAAGGTATTTCCCTCCTGCCTCTCCGTGCTCTCCTGCAGATGCTCACTCTGCATGCTTCTCTTGCTCTCTGCTGATAGTCAAGAGCTTCAAACTGAGATTGCACCTTGATAGAAGCCACAGATGGTAGCCTGTCAGGACTCTGTTTCCTTAGTATCTGCACTGAAGATGAGTTATCTGCAACCTAAACCCAGACCCAGGCTCTGGACCTGAGAGAATCAGACCACGTATTAATAGTGATATCAGAGGCACTACCCTAAGAGGGGAATTGGAAAGGGGACTGGAATGGGCTCTGTTGTCCTAATCCACTTTTGTGAGAAACAGCACATGTATCAAGAAACACTGGCATTAGATTCAGAACATTCAACTTCTAGTAAACGTTTCTTACATACCAGGCTTCATGAGTTTATCCTCTCAACTATTAGTAAGGCAGGCATTATAATCCTCATTTGAGTGATAGGGCAACTGAGGTTTACAAAAGGTAAGGGATATGCCCCCATTGTCACAGAGCCAATAGATGGCTAACCCCTGCAAATATCAAAACCCTCATTCAGTAAAGAGGAGATAATACCTTCTTTAGAGTCTTGTGAAGAATAATGAGAAATAGTGCTTGGCACATAGAGGAAGTTCTATTTATCTGCACAAACTCCCATCTTGATATTTTCTCCATCTCAATCATATAGAACTACACTCAACTACCTTCCTTCTGATTGGCACATTTGCTGCACTTAATTTCTCATCCAAATTCTATATATTCTCTAAGTCCCACATCCATTTCTTCAGACTCATCATCTCTCTCCATGATCTTCCCTTCCCCTTATTATCCACTCCACCACAATCACTATTCTCACTATTCCAAAACTGATGACTAGCTTCTGCTTGAATACCTTTACTGAAAATGAGTCATTTTCCCATAAAACAGTTCATTTGTTCTTTGGTTAGCACCTTTATATTTTTAAATATTACTACTTGTACATAATTAAGAACTGGCACAAAGATTTAATTATAAGGATGGTCACTGCTTATAACTGGAAACTTAAATAGCTGACCATAGGAAGTTTATTACATAAATTATGAAACATCTTTACAATAGAAAATAATAGAGATCTTGAAATGATGATATAGATCAATACAATGAAACTAAAACATATTTATTCATCTACTGATAAGTGAAAAAAAGTGGGTTATAAAGCCTTGTACAGTTTATACTGCTCTAGCATTTCTGAGAATATTGCCCATATTAAACTTTTGCATATGTCTTTATCACAAAGGAAGACACTCCTTGAGGACAAAACCTTGTCTTATTAATTCTATATTCATTTCAATAGGCTTTCAGTGAGCACCATGTATGAGTACATATATTAAGGGCTGGAAGCTCAGACATGAATTGGACACTTTGATGCATCAGTGTCTACTACAGTTCTAGGCACAAACCAGCTTCAGGAAATATAAGTTAAATTATACTGAATTAGAATGTAAAGGGTTAGATTAGATTAAGCTTTTTGTAATTTGGGCTACTAGACTAGATTTTAGTAGAAGGCCAAGGGAATTGGCCTGGAGTCAGAAGATCAACACATGAAAAGCAGTTCTGGGAAAGCTGGGATGACTCAGCGGGTTAAGCGCTCACTTTGAAGCCCCAACAACCAAGGATCGAATCCCGGCCCTGGCCCATACGGACCCACATGCTGAACTGGGGTGTGTCCCCAGTTCAGTTCTTGCCGGGACCTATGTGGGAGGCACCCGGCCCAGTTCCTGCCCTGCGCAGCCTTGTGCCCACCTGTGGAGTGAAACTATATAGAAAACTAATGTCAACTATGGAGACTGCCCTGGTCCCTCCCCCTTTTTCTCTGTCTCTCTCTGTCTCTGTTTCTCTCTGTCAAAAATCAATAAAATAAATCTTAAAAAAAATAAAAAGAAAAGCAGTTCTGCCACTTATTAGCTATGAGATTACTGGCAAGCCTTAGTTGTTGCTTCATTTACAAAATGGAAATAATATTGCTTACTTCACAGGTCTAAGGTGGTTATTAGATAAGACACAGTGTGTAAACCTTATATACAATCCTTGGCATGTATTAATAACATATGTTTAATAAATGGTTTTCAAAAGGACAATAACTAAAAAGTAAAGCAAATAAAAGAAACAACAAAAACTTCAAAATGGAAGGCCTAGCATGTACCAGGAAGTGGGCTTGATGTTAGTTATGGACACAAGATCAAACACACTTTCCAGCCAACCAAAAGTTGGCCTCTTGCTCTTCTGGGGATTGATTTTCCTCCATTGTAAAGACTGAGGATACTAGGGACAAAAAACTGGGGTTAGGTTGACACTGTCTCTTCATGTGATCACAGGATTGATCTGGTGCTGGGATTACCCAAATCAGCTCATACAGTAAATAGAAGACAGCTACTTTCCTTCCTCACCCTGGGAATGTGCCATATACTCACAGACTATAGCCACCGTGTTCCCACTCAGCTCACTGCCGTGTGTTTCTGGTGTGTTTAGGATGACCAACTATTCCAGTTTGCCAGTTTGATAGATTTCTTGAAACATGGGATATTCTGTGCTAAAATCAGAGCATCCTCAGGCAGGTGACAATGGTTGGTCACTCTAGGGGCACTAACGGTTCCTCAAGACAAAGCCTGTGCCTTTGTTGGGCAGATAGCCCTAGAGCATGTCTACAGGACTGGCTAATATGAGCCAACTAGACTAGCTATGGAGCTTCTTTCTATCAAGTACCTTTTCGAGTGCCTTGGTCTGGAATCATCACCACTTTTTAAATCACTATGTAAAGATCCTAACCCAGGCTCTAAAGTCAGAAAGCCCTGTTTTGGAATACAGGTTTCAATAAGTAACTAGCTTATGACTTTAGAAAAGACATATCTACTTCAAGCCTCAGCTTTCTTATCTGTAAAACAACCTCACAGATATGTCATGAGAATTAAATGAGCTAACAAACATAAAACACAGAGTAGAATAACAGAATTAAAATTAATTCTGTGTGTATCTACTGATCGGTTTTCTCCTGAACTTGCTTACAATTTTCTGTATTTGTTATAATTGCTGATGATAAAAATGATGATAATGATTATGAAGAAAGTTGGTGAAGTTAATTAAAAATTCTAAGCATATGATATTTCCAAGAAAAGCAGATTGTGTTGCAGTTGTATTGCAACAGGTTTTTAAAGGCAGCATGTAGGTGGCTCTATGCACACATGTGAAAAACAGGCCAACTACCAACAGATGTCTGAACATACTCAGTAGGTACCATCAGAGAGTAGACTACTACATGTCAGCAATTAATATAGCTCTACACCATATGAACTCAGCTAATAAAAATAAAAAAGAAAATATAGAAAAATTCTGGGAGCAAATGAATCAATACGTTATTGTGGTTTTATTTGGATGATAGTTTCTTCTTCTTGGTGAATTTTCTCAGTATTCTAAAAGAAGCATGTTCATTTACTTTAATGATCTTTTCTAAAAGCACTTAATATTCAAAGTCCCTTTAAGAGGCCACCACCATTCCCAACTGACCTTGACCTAGCTCTTTATCCTTATCTATCACTCTTACACCACAAAGTCAAACTCTAAATCAAAAAGCACTTTTAAAAAATCATTTAAAATTATAAGGCACTTTCAAATGTGCTAAATCATTTAAATTTAAAATAACCCTCTAAAAAAAGATATACTCATTCACCATTTATGGGCAAGGAAACCCATACTTAAGTACCTCTAGACACCACACACACACACACACACACACACACATCATTCACTCCTGTTCTGTATTGCCTTAGTTGAGTTCATTCACTCATAGTTTTAAGTACCTCTAACATTATATATTTTCCCAGGCTACAAGTGGCACCACTTTCCACTCAAATGCTCAAGTGAAAAAGAAAACAAAAAACAATAGTCACCCTTGATTTTTCCCTTTTGACATCTCCTGCATCCAATCTACTCTAAGTTCTAGTTATCTCACATAATAATGCTGTTGTAATATGGCTGGCAGCGCACTCTATGGCAGGCATTTATCTGTTGAACCTCTTAGGTGGCCCAAGTGTTGGTTGGTCTCATCTGGAAGATCCTACAGAGAACCTGGTACTGCATAATTCCTTCATATAGGTAATGGGATGTCTGGGTAAATACGTATTATACAATATCCCTCAGATTCTGCCTCCCATTGGCAATACCCCACGGTTCCTTACTCCCAGGATGTCCTCACCCAGCAAGCTCTCCTTTTGGCAGCAATACCCTTAAGAAAGCTCAAGCTAGACTATCTTTCACCATTGTATATACATCTGGCCCATGAGAAATTCATGGCTTCTAGCCCCCACAAAACTAATGGAAGTCTGAGATGCCCCACTGTCTCTCTACTCACCTACCTACCTTTAAAAGTTACTCTAGCAAGCATCCCAAATTCATAATTCTGAAGCAAAAAGTACGCATCAGTATCTAGGTTCTGATAGGTCCCCAAACCCTGGTACACACATAAAACTCCCCAAAGAATTCCAACCACATGCTGATGACACCTAAGATGGGCTCAGAAGTTTCTAGCAATCTTCAGGTCAAGTAATGAAAAGAGTATTCTCTTTGTGTAGGTTCTCTCTCTCTCTCTCTCTCTCTCTCTCTCTCTCTCTCTCTCTCTCTCTCTCTCTCTCTCTCTCTCTCTCCCCCAGAGGTCTTCTAGGTGGTCCAGTCTTCTAGGACCCACCTTACTTGCCTAGGATGCATCTGAGGCCAACAATTTATTATTTCAATGAATCTGCTTGGAATTTCTAGTCTTCTCTTTATATTGTCTTGATATAGATAAAGTGAAGTTCTCAATACTTATTCAGGTACCATTTCAGATCCTAAAGGGATGTATGTAGCAGACATTTTGAATATAAGAGTATACTTACTACACGTGGACTCATCTTTGGACACTTAAGTGAAATTCTGAGATAAGAGGAAATGTCCTTTCAACATTCGTTGTAAAATACTCAAGTCTAGAGATAGAGTAATATAATGAGCAAATTTTTAGACGTGTTGAATTTGGAAACATCCAAATTCAAGGACTTGTCAGAGGCCAACCACAAAGGTGATGGAGAAATGACAGTTAGGTAGGTAAGAAAAAAATAACAACAAAATATTGCACTCATACCCTCATTTTCCAAGAAATGTCCAATACTCTGTTCTCTTCATAAAGCAGGTTCTGACTGATATCACATGAGCCTTATCTGATTAGGGCCCCCAAAGTGCATAGGGCTCTAGAGAACCCAGCTGATACTTTTTAAAATTCCACTGTGTTCTTCAATCAGCAGAGACAGTGTGTCATTTCCATTTTTGGAGCAAGCAGTAATGATACTTGCATAGATGACAAATGTCTTTGCCAGTGAAAAATTAATGCACCACAATAATTTCCCTACCTGGGGTTAATGAATATGTCAGATGCTGAAAATGAGTTGTTTGAAACTAAATTACTATAATCTATATTTAGAAGATTGCCAATGGGAGTGAGGGAGGAAGTTGAGTTATGGGTGGATATGGGTGGATATATCAAAAGTTCTCTTTACCTTTGGTCTTAATGATCACCAGGTTTTTCAAATACTTCCTTGATCAATAGTCTCACATACAGAAAAAACATTCATCACATATTCTATAATGTCGGCTAAAAACCCTCCTGAACAATTATTTCTATTCATTCATTTAATAAATTTATTGAACACTCATGTGCCAGGTACTCTGATATGTACTAGAGATAAAGAGATGAATAAGAAAATGGCCCTTGCCCTCAAAGAGCTCAAAACTGTGCATAAAAAAAGATAAACTTATAATCAACTGTAGTACAATACTTGGAGTAAATATGGGGCTCCGTATTCACCTGGCATCCTTTCTGGAGGTTACAATGTTGCATAATGAATCCTGACTGACAAATAGGTTAGGCAAGCAGGGAGAAATTACTGCAGACAGAGGAAAAGAGTTGCGCAAAGACAGAGGTGTGAGTCAGTTAGACTGTATGGGAAACTGAGTGCTTTTACAGTATATAACAGATGGACTGATGGGGAACCATTCACATTTAAAAGGATTCTCATTCAAAAACATACTTAATTAATGTACTTTATGTTTGTTGACAGTAGAGTATAAAATTAAGAGGAGAAATTGTGAGCCAGGCTGACCTGCATTCTTTTTCTTCAAAAAAAATTTTTAAATTTAAAATACAGTTATCATACAATACTATATTCATTTCAGGTGTATACCATAGTTATTCAACATTTATATACCTAAAGAAGTGATTATCATATGTCTAGTAACCATCTGATGCTATACAATGTTATTACAATATTATTGACTTTATTTCCGACACTGTACATTACATCCCCATGACTTATTTATTTTATAACTGGAAATTGACACTCTATTCCCTTTAACCTTTCCCCCACTTTAAAAAATTTTTTCTATTACAAATTGACAGTTACAAAATAGTCACAGGGATGTAAAGCACAGCATAGGGAATATAGTCAATAATATTATAATAACTATGTATAGTGCCAGGTGGGTGCTAGACTAATTGAGGGGGATCACTTCATAAATTATATGAATGTCTAACCACTATGCTATACATCTGACACTAATATAAAATAATACTGAATGTCAACTGTAATTGAAAAAAAAGTTTTTAAAGGGGAGAAGGAACTAGGATGACCTGCATTCTAATTCCAGATCCACTCCTCCACTAATTTTGAGATTTTAGGCAGTCTCTCTAATCCTCATAATCTCTCTAATCCTCAATTTTCTGATCAGTAGAATAGAAATAATTATCATTTATAGAGTACTATGTGCTAAGTACTTTAGGATTATCTAATTTAATCTTCAAAACCAACATGTGAGTGCTATTACTTGGCCCATTTTATAATGAAGAGCTAAGGCAAAGACATTAAGTAATTCCCCAAAGTCAAATAGGTTTGGTAAGCAGCAGAGCCAGGATTCCAACCTAGTAGTAGTCTAACATGAGTCCATGCTTTCTCAACCATTATACTGCACCTACTGTATCGAATGTTTGTACACTCATGCATGTAAAGTGGTGGTCAGCACAACACCTTGCACCTAGTAAATACTTTATAAAGGATAAGTATAAATGGTACCTATTTAGTTATTATATTATTTTGATATGCCTGATAAGAATTTTTGCTAGTAACTATTAGTATACTGTGGTTGCTATGTAGGTCAAATGAGAGAGTAGATTTGAATCTTTTACAAAACTAAACTACTAAACAAACACTAAGGATTATTTTTCTAATAGTGTCTCTGAGATATCAGGTCATGCTTCAGAGACATTAAAGAAAAAAACATGCTTTGAAGCCAGGCAATACTAAGTTTGAAATTGGCCTCTGCCATTTCATAGTATGTGGATTTGTGAACATCAGCTATACCGTAGAAATAATATAATTAGCATAATGATAATAATAGTTATAGCATAATGCTATTTGAAAGAGTCAATAAGATAGCCTCTAAAAAGAACCTATGGGAAAGCTGGGATGGCTCAGCGGGTAAAGTGCTCGCTTTGAAGCCCCGAGAACCGAGGATCGAATCCCGGCCCTGGCCCATACGGACCCACATGCTGAACTGGGGTGTGCCCCCGGTTCAGTTCTTGCTGGGACCTATGTGGGAGGCTCCCGGCCCAGTTCCTGCCCTGCGCAGCCCTGTGCCTACCTGTGGAGTGAAACTATATGGAAAACTAATGTCAACTATGGAGACTGCTCTGGGCCCTCCCCCTTCTCTCTGTCTCTCTCAGTCTCTGTTTCTCTCTGTCAAAAATCAATAAAATAAATCTTTAAAGAGAACCTAGTATAATAACTGGCACAGGGCAGCTGTTCAAGCAATGGTACCCATTAATTAATTATTATTATAGTTATGATAATCATTATCATTTTCATAATAACTTAAGTCTCCTGTGAAACAAAAGCAATAACTCTTCAGATACAAATACATGTTTGTTTTTCCTAGAAATCTCTGTTGGTGATAATTAAGATTTTCAGTGGCTTATAACATTATCTATTTCAACTCCTTGGTGCAACTTTTTCTAACACTGATTGTCTTGAATGTTTTTGCTTTCTCTGCTTCCACCAGCACAGAGAGAGGGCAGGAAACAATAGAAATGCCTGCTTAAAACAAGATGCCTGCATGAAGGAGGAAAAAAGAAATTATCTCTCCATTTTGACAAATCAAGTAATTTCACCTATCATGGGAGAATCTAAACTGCACCAGTACAAGAATCTTAGTGGGTGTAGGAGTCATAACTGTCATAAATGACATTTTTTATTTCCTTTGAAAAATGCTCCTGATTTATTACATTTACTTAGAAATTGTCACAGCTTCTTTCCTGAGATATTTCCCCTGTCCCCTCCAATATTCATTCCATCAAGTGACAGAGGTGGTGGTGTGGTGAGAGCAGACAGATCAGAGCACTAACACTCCAAATGAGTTCTGTTCCAGCTCAGCTTATGTAGAAAAGTAATTTGATTTTGTTCTGTCTGCCCACATCCTATTCATAGGAGGTGAGGGGTGAGAGTGGATGAGTAAAGCAATGTCTCTTCTATTTAATAAAAATGGAGAGATATCAGCTCCTGTGAAATAATTTAAACACTGCACATAACACCATGACAAAGGACAAAGCCAGGCAAAGCCCTGAGACTGCCAGACAGCAAAGACTGCTTCATGCCTCAAGGTCTCTGTATGTGTTGTACCTTTTGCTAGAAAACTTTACTCCCACACCCCAACCAACATATGTTGACCACTTATCTTTCACATTTCAAACATCTTTCTAATTCAACTTTTGCCAATCACTCTCACTTCAGGTCAGTGGTTCTCTAATAAAGAGCTGCATGCTTTATAGTAACTATCACATAGTATTATAATTGTGTACAGTTAACCCTTGAACAACACAGGTTTGAACTGTGAAGGTCAACTTATAGGCGGATTTCTTTTTTTTTTAAATAAATACAGGTGGCCCTTGGTATCCACAGGCTTCACATCTGCAGATTCAACGAACTACAGATCTAAAACAGTATTTTCACATTCCCAATCATAACTTCCCAAATGAGGATTCCCAACCACAGACTGAAAATACTGTTTCTGATCCATAGCTGGTTGAATCCGCAGATGAAAAGGGCCAACTGTGGAGTCAAAAGTTATATGCAGACTTTCAGCTGTGTGGTTCAGTACTCCTAACCCCGGTTGTTCAGGGGATAACTGTACTTGTTTTCTAGGGAAGTGGAGCAGTACAGTAAAAAGAGCATGGACTTTGGCCTCATGACGATCTGGAGTTGAATCCTAGCTTTGTCACCTACTAGCCAAGTAGAACATGAGTAAGTTACTGAATCTCTTTGAACCTTGTCTATAAAATTAAGATGATAAAACCCCACAATGTTGTTAAAGAAAACTGAATGAGATAGCAAGCAAAAGTACCAAGAAAAAGCACTTTTAGCAGTTGGAAGTAATGACAGAGATTTTAAGTACTCATGGTCCTCTCTGTTTTCCATGCTTAGACTTTCCTATACACCTTCTGAAGAGGAAGAAAATGAGTTAATAAAAACGAGCTTGAGGGGGGCTACCAGCCATTGCCTAGGGACCACCCTGGCCTTTGTCCACTCCCCAGGACCTGCCCAGACTGAGCCCATATTGATAAATTTTTCTGCCATAACTCCCCTAGAAGAAGGAGATAAGACCCCAACCAGAATTGTCTGATTTTTGACACCTGCACAGACTGCTGGAAACTGCCCGCTGCTTGACCTCCAGCTTCATTATAACACAATTATAATTAACATTAAGGCTTCACCCCCCTGTGGGTTTTTCTGTATGCAATCTGAGTAAGGGCATGCACAAAAAGAAAACACTTACATAACATGTCAATCAAATGACCTCAGTCCATACACCAAAAAACAGAGCCGGTACCTTACCTTTTCTGTTGTAAGAAAATTTACCTATACTTTTCTATATAAGAGCTAACTCGAAGTTCAGGGCAGCTGTCTACCTTAGACTCTGCCACAGGCAATTTCTCAGCTTGTACTCTCTTTGAATAAAACTTTCTAAGTTCTATTCCTTGAAGCCTCATGAATTCTTTTATAACGCTCAAGCAACCATGACATCTTCTCCCTTCTCCATCAGCAATAGGTAATTCAACTCAACTTTCAGTGCTTAATTCAAATATCATTGTGTCTAGAAAAATTTTCTTCATCCTGCCAGAAAAGATGCATCCCCTGTCTCTCTGCGCTCCTTAAAAACAGAGAGTATGCCTAACTTGATTACAGCTATAATATTTCTCTAGGAATAAGGGCAACTGTAGATGTTCAATGAATAGTTGATTTATGAATGAATGAGTGAATGGTGAGTAATTGACGTGTTAGTTGTTTTCCCTCTTATCTTCCACTGTGCCTAGAACAATGCTTGCAAAAATATGATGCTCGAAATGTCCATTAAATGAATAGACACCGACATCATTCCTAAGTAAGCTCAACCTGAATTCTTTCTTCCTGCTGCTTTTCAAATTTACTAGATAGTAGAGACTTGTCAAGGTTTTCTAGACAAAGAAAGGTTCTCCTTTGGCTACCGCTGAGCCTAAGTTTTGCTGGAGTAGATGGAGTGGGCTATAATAAAAAAGAAAAAGAAAAAAAAAACCCAGACTGGAATCACAAGCTCTGAGAGAAAGCTGACATCCTACTTGGCATGGCAGGAGGGAGACAAGCTGGGTGAGGCATAAAAACAGACACTTATACTTTTCAGGATGCTGGGCCTTGATATGTATGATCATTTTCAATTTCTCAACCTGGCATAGTGCCCTGTGGGAGCACTGCATAGGGTAATTAGTGACTTAAAAAAAAAGTCCAATGTATATCACTGGCTAAGAGAACCAACCATGGATGGGCAGGAGCATAACATGATGCAAAGATTCATCATTAAGTGAAAGCCAAAGGATTCAATGTTCAATGTACTATATGGACATGACCCTAGCAGTGTAAGTTCTTAGGATAAAGAAAAATATATAAACTTTTATTAATTAACTTACTTTATTTTCTTGTGATAAAATAATGTAGAATTTACCATTTTAACTTACACAGTCCTGTAATACTTAATTCACAATGTTGTGCAACTTCCATTAGTTCTGGAATATCTTTATCACCCCAAAAGTAAATCTCATATCTGGTAAGTATTCACTCCCCATATCTTTCTATTCCACGGCAAACATTAATCTACTTTTTGTCTCTTTGAATTTTCCTAGTCTAAATATTTCATATAAAAGGAATCATATAATATGTGGCATTTCAGGTCTGAATTTCTTTACTTGGCATATTGTTTTCAAGGTTCATTTATGTTGCAGCATGTATCAATCTGTCGTTCTTTTGTATAGCTGAGTAATATTCCACTATATCGATATACTACATTTTGTTTATCCATTCATCCATTGATGGACATTTGAGTTATTTCACCTTTGGGCTATTGTGAAGAGAGCTGCAATGAACAGGTGTATACAAGACTTTGCTTGAATACCTGTTTTCAATTCTTGCAGGTATATTCCTAGGAGAGTAATTCCTGTGTTATACAGTAATTCTATGTTTACATATTAAGGAACTACTAAAATGTTTTCTACTGTGGCTGTAGCATTTTACATTCCCACCAACAATGTATGAAGTTAAGTTTTTTTTAAGGAAAGTATCCTTGTTTAAAGTGCTTTATACAAATTTTCAAAATTTGTCTGCCCATTAAATCTATGGGGAAGGTACTATAATTATTTGCCGCCCCCCCCCCCCCTGTCCACTCCACACATCTAGTACCCATCTGACACTACACACTGTCATTGCAACATTATTGACCATACCCCCAGGCTATGCTCTACATCCCCACAGCTATCACACTGTAACAACCAAACTTCCCAATCCCCTTTGCTTATTGCA
>PVKE010044035.1:0-13159 GCA_004027555.1 Craseonycteris thonglongyai | reverse complement strand
AGAAATGATGAAATACAGTCATTTGTGGCAACATGGATGGACCTAGAGACCATCTCATTAAGCGAACTAAGTCAGACTGAAAGAATCAGGAAACATATGACCTCACTTATAGGTGGAATATAAAACTGAAAGTAACAAAGACACAGAGACCTATGGACACACTCAATAGCTGGATGATTGCCTGAGGGAAGTGGAGGAGGGGGGAGGAAGAGTGAAAGGGGAGGTGGGAGAGGGCACCAACATTTTGGACACACTCAATAGTTTGGTGGTTAGCTGGGGAGGGGGGAGGAAGGGGGAGGGAGAGTTGAGGGAGGAGGTGGGCGTGGGCACCGGATATTTGGTGGTGGAAGGGGAGCTTATTCTGGGTGGTGGGCACATAATGTAATGCATGGGTGATGTGATGTGGACTTGTACATCTGGAAACTATCTAATTGTTACCAATCAATGTCACCCCAATAAATTTAACAATTAAAAAACAAAGATAAGTGGTCTTATATTTCAAGCTACACCCTGTTTCAGTACTGAATTTTCATGCTTGGGTTCTAGGCAATGAAGATGTAGGCAATGAAACTTTTCTTTTGGACTGGAGATGGGAGATACAGACCACATGTTGTATCAGGCTCTATCTTCCCTTTAACCTCTTTGTAATCCTTAAGAGTTTGGAAAACTATATATTCTCTTACTTTGCACTTTTCTTTCACTGGAAGCTAAATTTCCTATGAAATTGCTGACACTTGGGTGGGGGGGTAAATGGGAAATACTTTATAATCAACAAGTTTAATTTGCTGAGTGCTTTTCATTAAAATCACTGAAGTAAATTTGGCTGGCCAATTCCCAAGCGCTATTGCCAAACTGAGAAGCACTTTCCCAATCTTGCTTTCAGTGGCCATAAGCTGTTGGACCACTGAGTTGGACCAACATTAGAAGGAAGGAGAGAGTATGAAAACTAATTCTCCTGTAGGGTTGAGAGGTCAGCATAATTAGCCATACTTTTTCAACTTCAGCTTAAAGTCTGTAAATAATAATGGTAATTCACATTTGTAAGGAGCTTACATACAATTTTTACAACTGTCTCACCTTCTCAAATGATAATGTCCATGAGGTTCTAGGAAATAAGGGAAATAAGGGAAACTACAGGGAAAGTATGACAGCTTTTTAGAGGGCCAATTCTTTTTTGAAAGAAAATGTGGGAATAAACAATTTGTTGTATTAAAACATCTATCATGAAATAGAATTCATCATTGGCATGATCTTTCTAGATAAAAGTATCTTCAAAGAAACTGCATTCATGGTGGGGGTGCTTAGAATTATATCTCTAGACTATTCTCTCACTCATGTTTGTGGGAAAACACTGGAAAGGATGACACAATTTGTCACATGTTATCACTTTTAATTTCATAACTCATATTTTCTCTTTTTCTGGAATTTTCTTTTACCCCATCTTTAAACACATTCTTACACATTCTCCCAGGCTCAACTCAAATCGTGTGTTCTGTTTGAAGAATTCTTTTACTCCCCAGCAGTGGCTCCCTTCTCTATGCTCTATCTCCCCATGTTCAGCCATGTTTCAAACTATACGTTGCTGTTTATGTCTCTCTTTTCTGATGGATAGTGACCTCTTGGGGGGCAGGGAGATCACATCTTAACTCACACTCCCCTCACAGTGTCATTTCTATAGAAACAACCTGCAACTGTTCAACCTCATACGTAGGCTGTAGTAAGAAACTTCTTTCCAGGAAACTCTAATTATATATTTGCATTTCTTGATTGATCAATTTTTAGTTGATCAATATGTATTTATTGAGGTTCTAGTGCAAACACTATCCTGTGGTTTGTAATATAAAAAAATATTATAAAAGTGTAAGAAAATGATTGAAATACATGGAGCATCTACTCTGTGCCAAGCACCATCTTTTTTTTACAAATGCCACTTCAGTTAATCCCTGCCATACCCTGTGAGATACTATTAATTTTATTTTGCATATTAGAAAACTATGGTATCTACATTTATATCACTTCTTAGGCAACACAAGATGTATTACTTATATTTGGGGGAAAATTTTTAATCATTTGAGGCAATATAACATGTATACACACATAACTTATTTGCAAAGAGGTATGTGCCTAAGCTGTAGCAAAATGGAAGGAACAGAAGTTCTGGGCTCTGGGTGGTGGCTCTGAAACTCAATACCTATGAAAATTTAAATACAGAAAAAACCTGTCTTTCTGTCTGCATCCATTCTTTTTCAGAATAAAGCACACTTCCATCTCTGTGCCCAGCCTGAGTCTTATGAGACTGGCCTCCAGCAACTGCTCTCTTATTATCTGCCTTCCCGTTGGGTTTGGCCAATGGGAAGCATCAGAGGGAGGAGAGAGAATTCAAAGCCTTTCTTCACCTCCTCCTGCCTCACTTAGTCACTCCTGGGGCTGGGCTTCAGAGCACCTTACTCTTGGAAACTGAGTCAGGGTGGGGGCTGGCTCTCTCACAGGTAGAGCTCTTACCAGGTTCTTGTAGCAGCTCTCTCCCCTTGTCCCTTCAGGCATAGGAGTGGAAATGACTCTCAGGATCTCCCAGAGCTTTACTCTCTCTCCTAATTCTTTTAACATTGCCCACAGTATGTACAGAACTTCCATTCAGTTCTCTTTAAATAGCCCATTGAGTGTGTCATTTCTGTTAAGACATGGACTGACACACCCAGGTCAGGTAGGTCCTTTTATTTCTCTCAGCCTCAATTTCCTCATCTGTAAAAGACGGATAACAACATATAATTCACAAGAATTTTGTGAGGATAAAAATAACATATGTTAAAATTACTTCATAAATTTAAAAGTACTCCCAAAATATTTGTACCTGCAAACTTGTTTGTTTCTATTAGAGTTTGTATTTTCATTTACCAAATATCTACTAAGGATCTATTTTCAGTAAAGCCCTACACTAAATGCTGAAAGAACTCTCAGCAGAGAATTAATAGAGGAAGGAAGAGGACCATTTAAGCAAAAGGAGAGAGAAAGAGGTCTTAATAGAGAAAAAGAAACAACATGTGCCTTAAAAAGTAGTAGAATTTTTGTTAGGTGAGGATGAAGAAGGGTGTAAAAAGTTCTAGGGAAAAGGAAATGTGTAAGGGGTGTGCAGAGGTGGGAAAGAGCAAGGCATGTTCAGGACGAGTGAGTAAGCCACTTTTGCAGAGATGAGGCTGGGAATGCAATGCTGAACCAGAATTTCTTTGTGAAGAGTAATTATATCCTTTATGAGCCTGGATGAATAAGAGGAAAATAATTCTAATATATCTTAATATCTTTTTCCTACTATGGCATCTGTCCTATGAAATGTTCTGCATTGAGAAATAAGTGATCCTGTGGGATTTGGATGTCTTCACAGCATGATTCGATTGATTGTCCTAATGGATTTTGCAGCAGACTGGATATTAAAGTGGTCAAGAAAAGATTTGACTGAAAATAGCTAATGTAGACCAACTGGTACTTTTGTCAATACATATTTCTTGAATTTCTGCTATAGGATATTACCTTGAGACCTAAGGAGGTAAGAAAACAAATTTCACTTACTCAGGGCCCTTCCAATGCTTTTATTCATACCTCTCCACCATACATACTCCTAGGTTCCACCAGAGAGCCTGGCATCTATTTGGTAGAGATGCAATAATAAAAGTGCATCATTGTGTGTGTGTGTGTTTGTGTGTGTGTGTGTGTGTGTGTGTGTGTGAATCAATGTTCCCTATTGTTTTCTGTTTTTTATTTTTCTAATTTTTTAAAATAAAATTTATTGGGGTGACATTGGTTAGTAAAAGTGCACCAATTAAAAATCCCTTGGGGTTAAATAGACAAATGAATGGCTCATTTAAGGTATAATCTCAAGCAAAGCTACTCAACAGAGTGGTCTGTGATGATAAAAATGTTCTCTGCACTGTTCAACATGGAAGGCTCTAGCTACTTGTGATTGTTAAGAACTTGAAACATCTAATGCAGCAAAGGGGCGGAATTTTTAAATCTATGTAACATTATCTAATATAAATTTCAATTTAACTAGCTGCATTTAATTAGGGCTACTGTATTGGACAGTGCAGGTGTAGAGAGAGGTATTCTTAAGTAGGAAATTCACATAAAATCCATTAATCACATCTCCATAACACTCTACAGTTGATGAATTTCTCTTCTGTACAGGCTAATCGTTATAGTGTCTGAGTCATGATTTGGGGTAAGGTTCTAGGCACATCACATGAATTACTATCTTGGTGTTCGCCTTTTAAAATACTGCTTAAACCTTGTTTGCTCAATTTCTTTCCTACAAGGTAAAATGGGGGGGCGGGGAGATTTTTTTTTAGCAGTAATCATTGTGATTCATTAAATATGTTTACACCTGCTGAGCTTAAAATAGCACAAATTAATTTAGTAGCACCTGTAATCAATCTAACTAACTATAAAAAGACTTGAGGGGAGGGAGAGTGAGAGAGCAAGAGTGGGAGCAGGAAAGAATGGAGGGAGAGGGAGAGAAATATTTTTAGTTGCTGTGTGACCATCCAGATGACCAACTTGCCAAGAACTTCCACTCGACAGATAAGATGGGTAAGAATAATGTGCTTACTGTTATAATTATTTGAAAAAATAGTGTGCATATCTGGAAGACAGAAAACATAGACAGTGTAAAACATAATTTCCTTATGAAACATGGGGTCAAAGAAGCCTTTTCTATTAATCATTAAATATTCTAACGTTATATAACTTCAATTTACCTGCTTTTGCTACATCTCAGGGATAATCTATGTTGCCTTGAAGTAAGCCTGGGGGAATGCTAGGGAGAAGGAAAATATGCTACCTAGCTTTTCTCACTATATTGAAGTATCTTGTGATTCAAATATTTCATGTCCTTTTGCGTATTGCCACTGCTGCAGTCAGCGATGCCTATCATCTCCTTTTTTGACTAATAGATATCAGTTTATATTTTCCAAAAAACAACACAAATGGTACCTCCTTTATTGAGATTTCTTTGACTTCCCAGTAGATGCAGCGAGATACCTTCCTTGATAATTTGCACATACCTCAATTAGAGCAAATGAAATGCTATAAATATTTTATGTGTGTGAAACATGAGAATGTGAGTCCAATAAGGGTGGGAATTGTATGCTATTAATCTTTGTATTCCTAAGCATTATCACAGAACTCAATGATGCTGAATTTAAAGTTATTAAAAATAGAAACATGAGTCACCATTCATAGCTAGAAGGCAATTTCAAATTAGTTTTTGTTCTTATATATTCATGTAGGGATGTGTGACTGGAATAATGCAGAACAGAAATAGTCCCCAAAAGTTTGGGATTATAAATTAAAAATCAGTCTTCCCAGAGAAGTCAAGTTATCCCAGGTGTGGCTCATGGAGAAGAAGCTTGAAGGGAGTGAAATTAAAATGGTAGTAAGGAGGTTGGTAAGATAGTCAGTATTATTTAAGAAGTCATTAACTGCACAAGGGCAAGAATGAGGTGGGACCTCCTTCTGCTCCCTACTAATAGTTTATCCTGAACAAATGACAAGAAGTTATGAGATTAGATTACTGGACAGAACTTTTTATAATAGTGATTCATAAACCTGGTAGGGTCTTAGAGTCACCTGGAATCTCACCAAATGAACACAATTCTGGGATGTGCCCCAGGATTCCAGAAAATTTCTTAACATCATGGAACTCTTAACATCCCCTGGACGTTTTTCGAGGCTGGTCTACAGAAGTGTCTCCCACCTTTTACACATATGGAACACAGAAAATAATGCTTAATGTTTACACAGAAGACTGGAGAAAAGAAACACAGAAATCTGTGGCCTGAAACAAGCCTCCTGATGGGGTGCCAGACACTCCAGAGTAAATATGGTGCCCAGATTGATGAGAGGATTAGTCTTGGCACATTTAAATTCAGGTACACTCAACATGCCCAGTTGAAAAGTTTTGACTGAGGGGAAATGTCACCTAACTCAACCTCACAATCTATTTAGTATCAGATCTGAATGAGGCCAAATTAGGTAGGTAATTCTGTATTCCTGAACAATATCTTCCATCCTAAAAAGAGGATGGAAGAAAGTGAAAATATTTTGGAAGAAAAGTGACTCCAAATTAAATGTTTTTCATGGATAAATCCACAAATAGATCAATTTCATGAAGACAAGAACAATTGGAAATAATATGATAACTTATTTTTATGTTTTGCTCAAATTTCTTACTTTGACACTCACAATCTCTTTGCCAGGGCCTATATTTCTAAATGTGTCTCCTTTTCCCCTTCAAATACCATAAATTCCAGCTGAAAGGGATTCCATGTTTTTACTGAAGGAAGTTTGATATTTCTCAACAGCTGTTTTATACTCAAACTTGTTCTTTTGATAATTCATCCTTGACGGACCAGCTCAAATTTCACTACCCTCATTGAGAATTTTTGATCTTTCCAGCTAGAAATCATATTTCCCTCTTCTGAACTTTGGTAAGCTATTGTCTGGGCCTCTATTATTCTACTTATCACATGTTAATGTTATGTTATGGCTATTTATAAGTGATCTGATTAGTGGGAATTAGATAGGCTTAGATTTATATCTAGCATCTGCCTCTTACTAGATGGATGACCTTGTAAAAATTATTAAATTTGCTGAACTTCAATTTCTTATTCTTAATCTGTTAGATTATTTGTCATGTTGTATGTTGATATCAAACAATGGCTCTTATTCTCAATTTTATATTTTTGCCTCGTGAAATGTGACTTTGTAGCTCATGAATCAATAGGTGGAGCCTATTTTCCCATGCCTTGAACGTTGGCTGGGCTTGAGACTTGCCTTAACCAATAGAATGTTATGAATGTGAGTGTGCCAGTTCTAAATTTAGGCCTCATGAGAGATCTTGCATGTTCCCACTTGCTCTCATACAATCCTGCTCAACTATTCATTTGAACAAGCTAAGACCAACTTCCTCAAGCTTGTGAGACCACTCTGAGCAGCGATGAGCTGTCCCACCTGTTAACATTGTAGCTCTGCTAGCAAAACCAGCTGACTTACTGAAAAATGAGTAAGTGAACACAGCTGAGATGCAAAGACACCCACTAAACTCAGCCCAAATTACCAGCATGCACAATTGAATCGTGAGCTTAAAAAACATATATGCTTGTTTTAAGCTAGTGTTTCCCAAACTCTGGCTTGCCTCAGAATCATTTTGGGGGCTTGTTAAGACAAAAATTACTGGGGTCCACCCCAGAGTCTCTGATTTCTTTGTCTGGGATGTGGTCACTAAACTGAATTTCTAAGTAGTTCCCACATGATATTGATGCAGATGATCCAGGTAACACATTTTGAGAATGTCTGTTTTAAGATGCTAAATTTTGAATTAGTGCATTAATGTAGCAAAAGCTACCTCATAGACAGGGATATTGTAAAGCTTAGTTACAAGTTTAACAAGTCTGACAAATAGTAGGCATGCAATAAATCTAATTACTTGTTATATCTCCTCATCTAGCCTATAATCTCCTTGAAGGAAAGAACTGATTTAGTGAGTGTATCCTATTCTTATCTTTCAACTTGCAGCAACTTGTATGTGGTAAATACATATTTTGGTCCAATATCTTAGCAAGTAGGTATTATAATTTATATACTTCTTTGTTCTTTATTACTATTATATTCTCTTTCATAACTTGGAGACATTTTCTGAAGATAATTTAATAATCTTATTATTAATCAATTCTAAAGTTCTTTCTTACATTCATATGTCTATGGACTTCCATTATAAAATAAATACAGGGGAAGCTGGGATGGCTCAGTGGGTTAAGCACTCACTTTGCAGCCCTGAGGAACAAGGATTGAATCCCAGCCCCTGCCAATACAGACCCATATGCTGAACTGGGGTGTGCTTCTCATGAGGAAAGCCCTCAGTTTGATTCTCACCTCCCCACCCTGGTTTGGCTCCTGGCTTGAGGGGCCACCATGCAGGGCCCCCCTGCCTACGTGTGTGGAACAAAACCGTGTCAAAAAACTGATGATGTACAACTATGGAGACTGCTCTGGACCTCCCACTTCTCACTGTTTCTCTCTGTCTCTGTAAAAAAAAAAAAAATCTTTAAAATAAAAACAAAGGGTATGATTTTATTATGGGATGGGTTAAGATATATACTAATACAATAACTTGAGAGGTTGAGGATTCTGATAAGTAGCTTAAATAATCACCCAGGAAAAGAAAGAGAACCAAGGACCAAATAGGTTTAGAGAAAATGCAAATCTTAATGGACTAGAAAATTCTATAAGGTCTACAGGCATGTATAGTGCGAATACAAATATAAGAGAACAGGAAAGAGTTATGATGAGAATATAAACTATTAGAATTTAAGATTTGGAGGATGTACTTATTAAATAAGTTCCAGGAAAATGCATTCTAAAACAGATCCCAGAATGATTCTGGTATGCAACAAGTTTGATAATGAATATTCAACTACAATATGCTCTTTGCTATCATCAAAAGCCGTGCTAAGAGACAAATATATATCCGCTTCTGCAAGAGCTGAAAACTGATACTGAGAACATTACCCATTACGCCATTCAATGTTTCTTACAAAATTTCATGAAAATAATTTTGTTCCAATTTAGTGCCAGAAAAAAATGTTTGACTTCCCCGAAGCATTGTTATATTTCTTCCTTTATGATATTGAAAGTTATGAAACGTGCCATGGCTACCTCTTCGTCTTGGCTACTATTAATAAGGAGCCAAGAGCCAACCCTGAAATTTAGCCTTTTCCAGATTAAGTCTCCCTCCTCTTAGCTCTCAAGGTCTTTTGTGAATACCTCTGTTAATACACATCATATTTTACTTACTCATTAAATGTATTTCTTCATCATTTTA
Organism: Craseonycteris thonglongyai; assembly: GCA_004027555.1. Classification (NCBI taxonomy): domain Eukaryota; kingdom Metazoa; phylum Chordata; class Mammalia; order Chiroptera; family Craseonycteridae; genus Craseonycteris; species Craseonycteris thonglongyai. Next base: position 4,287 of record PVKE010044035.1, on the reverse strand, counting down.
CTGTAAGCCCCTAAAAGTTAGGACCATATAATTTACAGTAGTTCAACAGGTAATAACTAGCATGGTGCCTGGTGAGCAGTAGGTTTTAGGAACCTTGATTTTTGTTAAATTATGATCTGAATACTGGCAAATATCAGATAGATAACTTATCTTACAGCTCTGGTCACTCTCTGCCTCTTTTCTCAGTCTATCCCAAGGGAGCTGGAGTGAGCTATCTGAGTGGTAAATCTGAGAAAAATAAACAAGATATACTCAGACCAAGTCCTCCATTTTTTTCCAGTTTTGTCTTTTAAATAAATTAGATCTATGTTCATTTGATACATTCCCTTTTATTCCTTCATTCCTACAGATCTAATTCTGAAAGCTCAACTCCCTTTGTAAATGCATTTCTTGCTCTTTCAGTTCTTTAGGTTACTTTCTCATTTCCAGCACTAAAATTTTCCTGAACCCTCATTTGCTTTTTACCTATAAAGTACCCTTCAGTTTTTTTGCTGCTTTTTGGCCTTTGCACTGTTTCTGAGCCAGCCTATTTCCTAAGACTAAAGGCAAGCTTCTTTAATGAATTTTTGGTTTGGGATTTGTGATTATTTTTCCTAGTTTCTGTGTACAACCAGAACTTGAATCTTTAACTTGATAGTGGCCCACATTTCTCTTTATTTGTCCATTAAATAAAACCACGTTTTTTTTTTTCCAAATAATAAAGGCACACTCTGGATCTCCAATATTCGTAAGTATAATTTATAGATGCTACAATGTAGAGCCTCAGACATAATGTGAAGACCAGACAAGTCATGCAACTTTAGACTAACCTTGGCTTGGTTCCAAATAAAAGTCAGCATTCACAACCTAAAGGAAATAATATCTTGGAATGGTATACAGACCTAGTTGATAAGTGTGCTAGATGGTATGAAATTATTAGATAGCATAATACCAATGTCTGAAGGTAGTATACATAAGAACTATCTAGTAAAGAGCTATAGGAAAAACAAATAGTCTGAGTCAAAAATTTCATGATCCCAAACAAAATTCAGAGGTCTTCAGAGAAGTCCCCCAAACAGTACTCCCCTTTGTGGCTCAAAGAGCTACAGGCCTCCTCAAATGAAGCAAGTCATCATAAAATATGTGGCATATAGGAGCAGGGATGAATATATGTTCCCTGGGAGTTACATGCTCCAAGCGGAAAAGGGAAGGGCCTGTACTGAGCATGCCCAATTTATGCTTCCCAAATTTACCCATCATACTTGTATATGCATATGTCACTCTCCCTGAATTGGAGCATGTAAATAGAGGGAAATATTCAGAAGTATTAGAGACACTGAGACAAAGAGACTGAGATCCATCAATTAACTTAAAACAAATTTGAATGAATGAAAAAAAAATGATTAAAAAAATTCCACTGGAAAATATATATGCTTCGGAAGGAAAGGCTGCTCTGGAATTCCTAGGTATTATCATCAGAGTACTATTTTAAGGACCAAACTTATCAGAGGGGTACTTTTTAATACTTCTTAATGCTTTTACTAGGGTCCAGGCTGTTGTCTGAGAGTAGCTGAGCAGTAACAATATTATCAGTATGCAATCATAACAAGCAATATGCAGACAATGATACATTTAGAATTGCCCAGTGAAGGACCATGGTATTACAATAATGGTAGTACAATAATACAGGCAACATTCACGAGTTCTTTCGATGTGCCAGGCATGTGCTTAGTGCTGCATATATTACCACATTTGGTCCTCTAAAAATTCCTATGAGTGAGATATCAATATTCTCATTTTATAATTAGGGAAAACAAGGTGAAGTAACATATTAAATAAGGCTCATAAAGCTGAAAGTAGCAAAGTCAGGATTTGACCCTAGATTGGCTGACTATAAACCCTGTGTTCTTTTGCATATGCCAAAGTAAATACATCTGTAAATATTATGGGGTTGGATTACGAGAACTCTAGGACTCCTTTGACTTTCTGTGTTTCTCTGGCCTGACAATGAAAAGTTCCTGCTAGTTAAATGCTACCCTAGATCATCGTTTGTCTTCTTTCCTCTTTTCATTCTTTTCTGTTTCTTCTCTATTTGAAAGTTCCAAGGGGCTAATTGGAAAGGTCTTGCATAAATACATTAAAAGTCATTATGAGGTTATCCAAAGGACAAAATGGGGAGGGAGGGTATGCTACAAGTGAAAAATTGTTGTAAATTTGAATTACAACCTGGTTGGACCTTCTTGGAGTTCAGTAGAGGAAAACATTATACACCAGGACACTGCTAAATAGATTATACTTTACATTTTAATACACAAAGAAAAGAGCTTAAAAAGTGAAGATAAACATTTTACAAATACGTTTCTAGATCTCATAATTTAAAAGACTAATCTTTGAAGAATTGTATAGAATCTTAATCATTCTAAAATATATATAAATAATATATTATATATATTTACTATAAAAATATATATTTATATATATTACTCCAATTTAACTAATATAGTTATGGACAGAGCAAAATTTTGAAGGTAAAGGTTTGGTTCTTCCTGGGTGAAATAGGATATACTATTGGTTGGTCTCCCTGAACATCAAATTTTTCATCTGTATGAAAGGCCAAATAATATCCATTTTACAAATTTATTGTGAGTGGTCAAGGAAAAAACAAAGTCTACATTGAAGTGTCTGGCTTAGTACCAGGCCTCTAGCTGATATTAATAAATGATAGATTGTATTGAAATCGATAGGGGTACATCATTATATTTCTTCAGATTCCCAGATCACTTTCTTGACAAATACTACAGTCTTGTAAGGACTGAAAATAATTTGCATTGATTTAATTACTTACTTACCAACAATTTTGGGATGCCTATGGTATGCCAGGTACTGTGTTAGGCTATATGTATGTAGATTAAAGGAATGTTTTCAAGTTGCTTATGATCAACTACAGAAGAAACAGGAAACTATATAACTACAAAACAGTACAAAACATATGGTAGGGGAAATCCTCCAAAAAGGATCCCTAACCATAAAAGAAAAATTGTCCTAAATTTAATCAGATTGGCAAGTGGAGTCTTTGGCAACTCAGTACCTTTCTAGTTTTGGCCAAATCACATACTGTTTTTATATCTAACTCTGATTCTTATAACTTGAAGATACTTGTCTATGGTATTAAATGCACACTGGATTTGAGAACAAAAAAACTAAATTTTAGGTCTGGGTTTGTCATTTAGCTGTTGCCCGAGTGAGAAAGTCAAAATACATTTGCTAACCTAAGTTTTCCGTTCTATGAAAGCGTGTGTGTGTGTATGTGTGAATTAAACAATGATTTTTCATTATGTAACATTGCAAAGTAGCTAATCAAATAGTTAAATTCAAACAATAGTATTTGGTTTTAGCAGTTGTGAAAAGGGCAAGAAAATATCTAAAAAGTGTCTCAACACATAGCAGTGAGCTAAATGGTCACCAAAGGTCAAAAATTAATTACTTGTAACATTGTTTAATGCCAGCTGAGGACTTGCTTCTCTCTCTGAATCCAAAGAGGATATTTCAGGCAGGGATGGCTATTTGAAAGTGTACATGCTGACACCTCCACAGTAGACATGCCTCTTTGACTGTAATTCTCACCCCTACTGAATTCAAGAAAATTCTCAAAATCCTCTCTAACACTTTTGCTCCAGGTAGTCACTATTATTCTATCAAAGTTGGACCTCTGGTTGAAATTTGTCATTCCATATTTGGTGTGGTGCTTTCTTTTAGCTAATCATCTTGCTGCCTGGAATGTTGCAGTCAGCTGGAGGAAATATCAGGAAAAAGTAGAATTTCACACATTAATTCCACAAACATTTAGAAGTGATTATAAATACATACTGTGACCAAGATGTAGTGTCTAAAAGTGTCTTCCCAGCTGCTGAGCTGCATTCCCAAGCTTCCTTAGTTTCCTGAGTTTTCCTGGTAACTGCCTACTACCTAGTGGGCCTACTTCTGTTTTTCTAACAATATACAGTACTGAAAGCCACTCAAAATAGCTTAGTCATTGAGACTAGCTGTATATATAATATTTGTATATTGACTTGTATGTGTTTGTGTGTATATATACAAGTGTGTGTGTGTGTGTATATATATAGACACATATATACATATACGTGTATGTGACATTTATATATATATACATGTATATATATATGACATTTATTTCTAGATACTTTATATTATTGATACTATTGTACAGAAAATTTTAATTCACTGCTCCCAGGTTATGACAGTTCAAATAAATCAAATCAGACATTTAAAAGCTCTTGTTAACATAAT
>PVKE010044034.1:0-13153 GCA_004027555.1 Craseonycteris thonglongyai | reverse complement strand
AAAAAAAAAAAAAAAAAAAAAAAAAAAAAAAAAGAATTCTGAGTCCAAGACATCCATTCTTCCCACCACATTTGAACCTTAAAAGTTGTTCCCAGGTCAGATGGCAGTCACCTGGGGGCCACAAGGAGAGGCCCTATCTGAGAATGGAATCAACAAAGATGAAGTTGAGTCATGGCCCAGGAAAAAAAAAAGAATGGGTCCTGGAAATATCTGTTGAGCCCCCACACCAGAATGAGCCTGGACTTCTGAAATTTCTAGTACACAAACCAATACATTCCTTTTTTGGCCCAGGTCATTTTAAGATGAATACTCTTTTTACTTACAACTGCAAAAATCCCAATGTATACACTGGGTTAGCCAAATCCCTTTGTCAAGTCCAAAGGGTGAGGAGTACAGGGTGAAGAGAGAGAGAGAGAGAGAGAGAGAAATTAAAAACCCACACAAATTGAGAGGGGACACTGGGAAGGTCTATGGAGTGTAAGCAATGGCTACCATGAAGCAAGAGGGTCTATGATGATGCTCCTGAAGGGACAGACAAGAGGTTGGTTTGGCAGTTGAAAACCTACTTATCAAAACAATTCCTTTTTTTTTTTAAGTTCAACTTCTGGATAAGTTCCAAATATTCTTCTTTAAAAAACACAGCTTTAGTAATCTAAATATGGGATAGAGAGCTTCCCAAGGCTGGCTGACCTTCTGAGAAATATCTGAACCATGAAACCAAAAATAAACTAAGCTCTTTTCTAAAAGTGTCAACCATCTGAAACTCAAAAAGGGACATAGATTTCTATAGTTCAGTTTATGCCATGTCTTGGCTACCAACAGCAACGAATAGTTATTTTGTACCCATTCTCTGATACTGCTCTCTTTGTCCATATTCTTCTTGATGAAGGGGTTAAAAAAAAATCTGTAGTAACGTCTCACAGTGAGAATCTGAGATTATTTCAGATAGTCACAGACACAAGATAAATGACGCATCAACCCCTTGCAAAGGCTCCGCTTCTAATGACTTCAATTCCATTATTATTTTCCATCCCCGCTGATCAGAACCCAAGAGCAGTCATACCCCATCGTGGGGAGAACCCCTTTTGCTTTTGCACTGGCCTCCTTTAATGTGATTTTGACCCTACTGCTGATGAAATAGTAACCCTGGTTCACTTACCGCATTTTCATTACAGAGGCCCTCACATGAACTACAGATGCCTCTACTTGGTCTCCCTGGGATGAATGACACAATGATCCTGCACGGTGTCTCTTAGATTCCTGATTTCTCTTCTCAAGATTGGATTGCAAATGGAACGAGGTGGGAAGGAGCTGGGGAGGTTCCAGCTCATTCCTGATAAGAATATCCTTGAAGAGGAGATAAACATGGAGGAATTGGGTTGGAATGTCCTTCTACATGGATTATATTTCGATTTGATCCAAGAATCCCAGCAGGATAATATGGCACAAGACAGGGGCCATCAAAAGTACATAGGCATATTATTCAAATACAGACAAGTGTAATGTGTACTGTGGGTGTGTAGCACACCACTTGTCAGATGTGCCATTGTGTAGATGTCATAGAAGTTTATCTTAAAATAATTGCCAGAATGAGATTTGTCCTTCAAAGCTATTTCTAATTGTGAGAAAATATTTTAGACCAAATGTCTTCCTAAGATTTCTTAGGCTCTTACTATTGGATGTAAGCAGACCTATACCTCTTTCTCCCTCCCTTCCTTCCTTTCTTCCCTCCATCTATTGGCTTAATAACTATGTTTTTTTAGCATGGGCTATATATATACCTGATATTGTTCTAGATGCGGAGGGACGTTATAGTGAACAGGAAACAAAAACCCTGTTCTCAGGTGTTCACAATCTAAAACTCTTAGCGCTTCTAATAAGTCTTGACTGTGCATGTAAAGAACATTATGTAGTTACTGGGTAGACTGTGACTAATCAGCCACTGGGCCGATAATCTCCCATCTGACTTTACCAACCATGTCCCGGCACCCCAACCTTCTACTCCCGGATTTTGCTTTCTAATTTTCTCACTAGCCTAGAATATACCATTTCAAGCTAGAGGCAATATTCAGAAAAATCATAATGTATCTTCCTTTCTTCTTTCAGGTGGACAGCTTTGCTATATTTTTAGCAACAAAGTAAACATGGGTTCTGGTTGTTTTTGTAAGTTGCATTTCATCAGCTTTATTGTTAATATAAAGTATGTCTAAGACTTTTGTAATAGCATAATTGTGAGTCCTAGTTTTAGGTGGTGATCTGAGATTACATTTTTTTTTAATTTTTTTTTTTACATTTATGAGGTTATTAGAGGTGTTTGAAAAGTGTTCGGTCACTTAGGTGCCATTGTAAGCCAAATTGATATATTTTATTTCTAGATATTTAACTCTTACTCTTCATTTGTAGTATTAGAACAAATTGAAACCAAGAATGCTTTCTAACTAGCATTTTAACTCAAGCCCAGTTCAGTGAATGTTTATAATGACAATTCTAAAGTATATTTTACATAACCAAAAGGCCAAATGTTATTCAGCAGAATTTTTGTGTACTTTCCATTCTCTCCCAATTATTTGGAAGTTGAATTCCAATATAAAAGCAATGACCTTTTTCTGTTGACAGGTTACAACACATTTATTGCATTTTGTTTTAATAACTTAAAGTAAGCATGAGAAATAATTTTATCTATCAAATTACTTTAGAGTAAATTAATTACAATTAACACTAAGCCGAAGTGATAACTTGATAATTTCATGAAGAAACATTTTGTTCAGTAAAGGAATTGAGAGGACTAGTATCTTCATGTTTGTAGTAATCCACTAATTTATATGTTTTTATTAAGGACACTAATGGTGTTTATTGCTACAGTTCAAGACAAAGGCCAGAGATATATGGCAGAAATCTTGTCCAAACATCTGATACTACTTGATCTAATCTTACAGATTTTTCTCTGCCTCTCTGGCCCAAGTTTTGACCCCTTATGATCTGAAAGTTAAATGAATCTTAATTTCTCTGTTTGGAGATCTAGATGTAGTTCATTGGATAAAGTATGTTCAAAGGCATAGATGGAGTCCCAGAAGCAATGGTCCAAATACCTAAGACATCAAAGAGCTTTGGGTCAGAAATTCTTCTACTTTTTTTTAAGATTTATTTTATTGTTTTTGACAGAGACAAAGAGAAGGGGGAGGGCCCAGAGCAGTCTCCATAGTTGTACAGCATCAGTTTTTGACAGTTTTGTTTCACACAGGTGGGCGGGGCCTGCACAGGGCCAGAGCTGAGCTGGCCCCCCCCGCATGGGAAGCACACCCCAGTTCAGCATATGAGTCCACATGGGCCAGGGCAGGATTCGATCCTTGGTCCCCCGGGGCTGCAAAGTGAGCACTTAACCTGCTGAGCCCTCCCGGCTTCCCCTGCTCTTCTATCTTACTTCTGCCTCATGAGTGAAATGTAAATCAGAATGGGGACACATCGTACAACATTGCTGTTGTTCTTACAATAGTAACATCGGAAAACATGAGCCCAAACCTTTCTTCTTGAACCCTGCCACTCCTCAGACATGTCGCAACAGCTTATCTCTGGCCACGTGACATCTGTGGCAGTTGTCTCACTCGTCTAGGGGTGTTTGTTTGACAGACCATCTTACATCTGCTCCAAGCTAAAAAGCAGGGAAGGTGTGAGGTTTGCAGGGTTGGCGGACAGGAAGGAAATGGTTGGCTTAGACGTCTTTTGCCTTTGAGGTCACAGGATGATGGTCATGGGCAGTTGAGGACATGGAAATCAACAAGCCAGAGTTCTCTTAAAGTGGGATTAAATCCAACACAGGGATAACCTGAGATTTTGCTATTAACATCAGCTATTCGCAACACACATTTTGTGGTTATTTCACATGGAAGACCGAAAGGAAACAATAGAAAAGTGTACCATCTTTTCTTTAAGAAAAATAATCTTAAGGACACAGGCCTGTGGGTAATTAGGTGATATCAGTTAGCAGAGCCGCCCCCTAAAGCATGAACAGGTACAGGCCAGCATTTGTGGGGAAGCAGGAGGGCTTCCTGGAGGGGGCGACTCACCTCTGAGGCAGCCAGGCATTTATATCTGTGACACTCCTTTCTGCTGGCTCTTGGCTCCCTGGTTCTGCTCTACTCAACTCCACTGTAGCCCAGACTCCCAACTATTGTCTGTCCGTCTCTTACCTTTCCTGACTCTCACCTTTGCCCAGAACTTGATACCATAATGCTACCTTGACCACTCTTAGTGTTGCTAATCTCTTTGTCACTTATTGCTCTGTATTTTTCCCAGCTCTTTCTCTACCTGACAACCAGATCCTTCAATATTGTACCTGGCCTGGTTCAGGCGCTCCTGACCTTGGGGAGGACTCAGATTTTTACATAGTCACAGTCCTCCCAATAGCGCTTTAGCTTTTTTCTTTGGCAAAAAGTTTAGCTTCTTTGAAGTTGAATGAAGAGCCTCTCTAGCTGTGGTTCTTGTTCCTTTTTTGTTGATGCAACACAACTGAGGGAGATGAGCAATGTCATCAGTAACAGTGTCTGCTCAATATAGTGACTCTCAACGAAAGTGGACAGAAGAGAATGTTGACTAAGCCCCCAGGAGGGTATTCAAATTCTCCCAGCATGGGAGGAAAGTCTTAGATTAAAAAGTCGCCTTCCTTTGCTGGATGCTTCTGATGCATCCCAATACCTGTTTCTCTTTCAGGCATCACTGCTATGTAAGGGCTACAAGAAAGACAGCTTTCCATAGAGCAGGCCAGCATTTCCCATTTCCCCGCCACAGACCAGAAAGGAAAAAAACCGAGGGAACTACAATGTGGAGCTTATCTGACATGTGCCCCTCAGCATAGGACACAGAGTGTATGTGTCTTGGTCCAGTTGTTTGTTTGTTTGTTTTTTTCTCTGCCCACAATGAGTAGAAGCCACTGAGAACAGGGGTAGGCAGTCCTTCCTCACAAATGCTGTTTCGATTGTGGCGGATGTATGTTCCCTACATTCTCTGAGCAAAGTGAACAATCTGGAAAGGAAATACTATGTAGGAGAGTCTGGCTGTAAGGGTGGCACAGTGATGGGAGAGAGGTGAGTGAGGGGAAGAGAGTTCTTTTTTCCACCAGATGCCCTTGAATGTGCCGCTGGGCAATTCTCTTACTGTTTCTGACCTTTCTTCTCTAAGTAAAACCAGCATCGGGAGACCAGCAGCGTAGTGAGAACCTTGAGTAGTGTTTGGGGGTCCTACTTCCTCAATATTTAGTGTATTAAAAAATACTGATATTTTATTAAGGTTGCCATCAGCTCTGAGGGGTTGGGGGAAAGTTATTGTGACGTATCAATAGTCTCACTTTTCAGAGGAAAAGTGGGCATCCAAAAGCAGTGTCTTTTTTTAGAGTCAAAACAGTCTTGTGATGTAATACAAACTCCCAGACAATAGAAAGAATAATGGTAAGGCCTTCATGCTCTTTGGATCACCCCTAGGAGGAAACTGGTCATGCTGCCTTGAGTGTTTCATGTCAGCAAAACACAGCTAACACTCAGTTTTAGAGTTTCTAAAAAACCAAACCACCAATAATTGGCAGGATAACTGTGGCATGTTAGACACAATTAAGCCTGGCTAAGGTCGCCTACTGTGAGGCTTGTTGCTTATCTGGTCTTTCATCCTACAAACCACATTTTTGTCTGCAGTTGTCAGGACAAGTCTGCTTACTACATATATCTGTATCAATGCACACATTGAAAGGGATTGTAAAACTGTAGATTTTATAAACACAGCAAACAACATTCATTCTTAATGACTAAACTTACATACGAATTAGCTATGCTTCTCTTATAATAAACACAAGCGTAATACCTACGACAAACTATATATGCTGTCTATCTTAGTTCAAATAATTGACCTCAAATTTCTCCATAGTAGGAATTATTGAAATTCTTATCCAGGTGTGTCTTGGCTTTGTTCTGATAAAGTTTGCTCGTTTTGGGCCAGATTTCACAGATGTTCTTATTATGGCTTCTACTGACAACTGAAGGTCAGATGGAAGGAACATACCTGAGATTGGGCTCAAGCGTGTCTTGAAGGCACAAGCACGTTCCATGGGCCAGGGGTCCAGACTCCCACAGCATTTACCCTGCAGATGGGGCTGCTTGATAGGCTGGACCAGCCAGAGTACAGGCTGAAGCGCTGACGGCCTCTCAGCATGGCCCTGCATCACAGTGGCCAAGGAGCTCTTCCCAGGAGGGCAGAATTTGGGGGGTATATTGGGTTGGGCCCAGCAGCATGCACGTTCTCTCGCCAAAGCTGACCCAACTATCTATGGCAGCAGCACCGGTCAATGATGAGCCTGGATGTGGCCTCACTCCTGGGGGTGGGGGTAGGGAGACTGGCCAGCCACCATGAGGCGACTTGATTACATTGGAGCCTGTTGTGGGCTGAGTTGTGTCCCACCTCAAGTCCATATGTTGAAGTCCTAACCCCCAGTACCTTAGAAGGTGACTGTATTTGGAGGTAGAGCCTTTAATGAGGTGACAGAGTAGACCCTACCCCCTTGTGACTGGTTGGTGTCTTTGTAAATATGCTGGCCAGGCGTACTGTTTTAAACAGAACAGAAAGCAAAGGTACTGTCCCGTTTCAAGTGGTACCTGGGGTCAACCTACTGACACCTTACATTCAGTCCAGGGAGACTAGGCTGACTATCAGTGTCTTTTGAAACATAACAGTAATATTGTTTGCTGTCCCATTTCAAACGGGATGTCTGCTCAGCCTACCTCTTGCTTGCTTAGACTAAATCACTTCTGAGGTCTCTTTCAATCTTTTTTAAAGATTTATTGTTTTTGACAGAGAGAGAGACAGACAGACAGAGACAGAGAGAGAACAGGGAGCGCTCAGAGTAGTCTCCATAGTTGTGGGTCATTAGTTTTTCGATATAGTTTCATTCCACACAGGTGGGCAAGGGGCAGCACAGGGTGGAAACCAAGCCGAGGGCCTCCGGCAGGGGAGGCATGCCCCCGCGAGCCAAGAGCTGAACAGGGGGCCTCCTACATGGAAGCTCGCCTGGCAGGTTCCAAACTGCTTCCTCCCTACCTTGGGAAGCACACCCCATTTCAGCATATGGGTCCACCTGCGCCAGGCGGGAGTTGATCCTTGAACCTTGATGCTGCAAAGTAAGCACTCAATCTGCTGAGCCATCCCAGCATCCCTTAATGTTATTTATGTAGCTGCCAAGTAAAGACAATCAGGATATTAAGCCACCTTAATATTTTAGATGGAAGAACTATTTTCAGTTCTGGAATCAATGCTCTGAATTGCAGATAATGAGCCTTGACATATCACAATCCTTGAAAAAAAATCTCAATGTCTTAAAAGTCCAATCACATAGGTTCCAGGGCTCTGCCTGCCCATCAAGATGCTGCATTCCCAGCATTTGAGCCCGTCCCCCTCCAAGTGCATCTCCCCAAATGTTTCCGCGAGCGCATTGCGTGACATCAGGAATGACTCACTATGCGGCTGTTGGAGGCAAATCTGCCATTTGTCTAGTAATCCTTTCAGGGGGAGATCAGACATCTGCTAGTGAAATAATTTTTATGAGGCGGAAACCAACACGCCCAGCACCCAGCTGGTTAAACCAAGCGGATTTTCCTGAGGACTCAATTGCTGGGAGGTCAGATTATTCTTTTTCCCCAACACTGAGACTTATGTGCTGTTTGCTGACTGAAGGCCTTGAAGCGCTGTCCTCACCAAGGACGGGAGCAAACTCAAGCAGTGGTTCTCAGTGGGGTCTTTTTTTTTTAAAGCCTGGTAGCTCCCTGCAAAGAGTTCTCACTCATCTGCTGTCTGCTAATGCATAGCAATACAAAGACTTCTGGGGAGCTTTCCTTCCTGTAACTTCTATTAGGAAACCAGAAGCACATTGAACCTGCTTTTAAAAGACAGATACTATAACATCTCCCTCCTTGAGATTTTAATACGACCTCCTCCCTTGGAAGAATTACTGGCTTATTGTGGGAAAGAGAGAGAGAGAGAGAGAGAGAGAGAGAGAGAGAGAGAGAGAGAGGGTATGTGTGTGTTTGCATGCACGGGGAGAGTGACAGGTGACACTATCTCATTTTGAAATAGGCCCAGTGACTTTGGGTCCCCATGGGGACAGAGCAGAACCAAGTAACCCTGATGTCCTGGCACACACACCGCTTATTCTGAACAGGCTCCGCCAGGCCTGCACTTGGCATTCTCAGGTACTAAGGAGCTCCAGGTGCAAGGACTGGGGCAGGCTCACGAGGTACAGTATTGTGCTCTGTGACATTTTGCATCTCTGCCATCTCTATTTTTAAATTCTCTTGGGTTTAGTAAACTCCCTTGTGCTGACCTCTTTCTATACAGTCAGGTCAGCTGTTCCATTTGTTTCATTATCTTTCCTTGAAGGCGTCGTGAGATGCAGTGTTTTCCTCAGAGTAATCCACCTACACAGACTGTCTTTAATGGAGTGTGGTTTTAAATGGCATCTTTGAAAAACAAGCTTGCTTGTAGCAAATAGAAGTCTTTGCTGTTTCCTGTATCGATGGAACAGTTGTAACCTATACCTTTTGGAATTCAACTTCCTTACCTCCATCTTTGATTCGCAAAGACTTATTTTTTTTGAAAAGATTGATTTTGTTGTTTGAGAGAAGGTGGGGGGGGGGTGAGGGCCCAAAGCAGTCTCCATTGTTGTACATCATTAGTTGTGACATGGTTTCATTCCACACAGGTGGACATGGGACTGCACTGGGTCAGGCCTCCCGCATGGGAAGCGAGAACCTTCACCATTGGGATCAGCTGTTTCCAGTTGCCTTACAGTCCAGCATATGGGTTTGCATGGGCCAGGGCCAGGATTCGATCCCCGAACTTTGCGGTTGCAAGGCAAGCACTCAACTGGCTAAGCTATCCTGGCATCCCAAAGATTCATTTGTTACCTGGCCATTTCGCCATGATCAGTTTGCTCCAGCATCATCATCACCTGCTTCCACGGGAGTCCTTCCTTGCTCTCCACAGAGAGGGCTGAGGTGGACATTTGACTTGGTCCCTTGAAGTTCTATTTGTCATATTTCCTCAAGTGGTGTGTATGCTCTATGGAGTCATATTTCCAGATTCTCTTAGTGGGGAACAAGGAAGAACTGAGAAGAGTAAGTGGAAATAAACTCCAGGAGCAGAAGTGGACCAGGAAACAGGTGTGAGCCTGGGTGGAAATGGAAGTCAGAGCTTAGAGCCAGTGCGGCAAGTTCAAGGTTACATAGGTTGACAGTGAGTCCTGCTGGTCAGAGTTTTAGGGAACGAGTCTGGAAGAAGGGCGTTAAGATACCCTGAGCAACAAGGGCGTGTCTTCTAATTCTGTACATTTCAGAGGGTTTTATTATCCTAGCTGAGCCCAAAGGTGACCAGATTTTAACATTGGTAAAGCGGGACACCATTGACCGGGGGTGGGGGGGGGGGTCTTGATTAAAAATTTGGTCTATCTCCCACCGTTCCCTAGCTTGTCGTGCATTCTTTCCAAAACTCGGAACTTTTTAAAAACACTGCAGGCCAAATTGTTAAAAATCACGACTGTCCCGCCAAAAGCGGGACATCTGGTCACCTTACAGGCAACACCCCAATGGGCCCATCAGAGGTTGTTGGTCAGAGTCACAAGTTACTGTCACAAAGTTAGGGAGGGGCATGTCTGGAGTTGTTACCCTCTGGAGGGGACGGCTAACCTCCAGTTCCTCTTTATTGATCTTATTGTTGTCTCCCTTTCACTCTTAAAGGGTCGCCTTTGCTCTTTTATTTAGTCATGAAAAAAACAGGGATTGAGTGCCTACTGTGTGCACTGTTTATATGAGAATACAATAGTGAACAAGACACAAACTTCCGGTCTGTGTAGTGGTCCCAATGGGATAGTAATAGGATTGATGGAAAGATGCCCAAGGCCACAGGCAAAGAGTCTGGGTTCTCTCATTTATGTGAGAGGTGCAGCTCATCCCACTGGGGAGAGTAGTAGGACTCAAGTTGGAGGGGCAGTTTTCCTGGGCTTCAGGCCAGGGGGGACCCCAGCAGCTGAGGACCCCATATGAGCTGGTCAGATTGGATGGTCCAGGGACTGGTCCTGCTGCCACTCTCAGAAGGATTTTACACCTTCCTGGACCTGCCCAAAGGTGCTGGAGTCTGTGACTGACACCTGCCTGCAGGGCCGAGTAGATCGAAGTCCAGCCTCTTGAGTCCATTTTCCGGGCAGGTCATCCCCCTAGCAGACGAGGCTTTAGGCCTGCCTGAAGTAAACAAGGCAACAGCTGGACGTACAGTATAATCCCAGATGATGACAAATGCTATTAAATCAACAAGCAGGGACCGGAATGCGAGTGAAGGATTGGTAGCTGTTTGGGGTCATCAGGGAAGAATTCTCTGAGGAGGTGACATTTAAGCAGAGACCTAAAAGAAGAGAGAGCTGAAACAAGCAAGGGCCTGGGGGACCAGAATTCCAGGCAGTGGCCCTGGCAAGTGCAAGGCCTGGAGGCAGCAATTTGCTTGGTGGCTTCAAAGGTGGCCAGAGGCAGGGTGGCAGGAAGGCACTGAGTGAAGGGAAAGTAGTGGGAGGAGAGGCCACTGGAGTGGGTAGGGGCAATTACAGGAGGCCTCGGGGCTGGGATGAGGAACTGTTCTCGTCCTTCCTCAGTAGCTGGGCATGCGCAGGAGTGAGAAGGCTTTGGGAACCACCTTTATCTCTTGTCCTGAGGTCAGCCAGGCTAGGAGTGTGTATGCAAGGAGCCATACATCCTTAGACAAGTCCCCCCTTGCTGGGCCAGGCTATTGATCAGGTGGAAAGAGGATGAGACTTGAGTTCAATGAGGCTTGAGCTGCCCGGGATGTTTATGGAAGTCCCTAGAACCTGACCTATGTCCTTTGCTTGAAAAGAAAAAGGTGAGGAACTTTTTTTGCTCAACTCAGGGATGTCCGATTTTCTACTGGGCCCACTTTTTCTTTTTTAACTAGTTATACTGTTGTCTATTGTGCTCATGGTAGACACACAGCTCTTAAGTTTATGTATTTAAAATTTACATCTCATTCTCTCTAAAAAGATTTAAGATGGTAGAAAATTGTGAGGAGTGGAATAATTGTTGAAGGAAGTCATGGATATATCTGAGGCAAAAGCAACTCCGAAAGATTTGAGAAACTAGACATAGAAAAAGCTCCCAGAGATCAACTTGAGATGATAGTAGAAGACTTCTGGAAAGTTCCACAAGTTCAGTAAGACATTTGGTGGGGGGCAGTATCAGCCTTATAAAGTTTTCTAAACCCACATTTGCCAACAGCTCACTCTTGCTAGACCTATATTAGCTCAGATGTCACTCACTGAACATTTTCATGTGGCTACCTTGATATTGTTTTTTTGTTTTTTTTAAAAGATTTATTTTATTGTTTTTGATAGAGAGTGATAGACACAGAGACAGAGAGAGAAGGGGGAGGACACAGAGCAGTGTCTACAGTTGTACTGTCATTAGTTTTCAACATAGTTTCATTCCGTACAGGTGGGTATGGAGCAGTGTAAGATGGGAAGAAGGCCGGGTGCCTCCTGCATGGGAAACACACCCCTGTGAGTTGGGGCTGAATTGAGGGCCTCCTACATGGAAGCTCACCCTGGCAGGAACCAAACTGGGGGGCCCCACCACATGGGAAGCACACCACAGTTCAGCACATAGGTCCACACGGGCCAGGACTGGGACTCGATCCTCAGTCCCTGGGGCTGCAAAGGGAGCACTCAACCTGCTGAGCCATCCAGGTATGCCCTTGATATTGTTTTAGAGGTCTGTTGAGGTTGGAATTAATACAACCTCCTTTGAGAACATTTGTGGGACAAATGTCATTAATGCAGGCAATAGAATCAATCATAGAACCATAGACTCTAGAGTCATCTAACCCAAACTCCTTCTCTATGAAGTAATTTCCTCTCCAACCCTTTTCTCAAATAGAGTTTAAGAATATTGTTTGAATACCTACAGGTTGCTAACTTCTTCCCTGAAACAACCCCTTTCCTTGTTGATGACTTTATCCAGCATTCCCAAATGAGTCTTACAGAGTACAAGCTTTCAGAGATGTTAACAGATGAGTCTTGAAAAGTAAATTAATAAAATAGCGTTTAATTCTGTGGTCAGTTAAGTTCAGGACATATTCTTCTTGGGGAAATTCTAAGCATACCGGTACTAACCCATTGGAGGTTTTGAGGAGTCCAGCCATGAAGAAGCCTGTTTTTCTTGTCTAACCTAGGGATTCCTAAATATCCCTAAGGTGCATCTAATAACACCCAATGGGGCAAGTCATCTGTAGAGAAATAATCTGGGGGGACACTGTCTTAACAGTTAGAAATTCCTTCTCTTTTTGACTAGCAACCATCCTCCCTATATCTATCACCCATTTGTTTTAATCCTCTCCTCGGGATTTACTATGAATAAGTCAAATCCTTCCACCAAATGCTGGCCCTTTGGCTAGAAGGCGCCTCTCTTCCTCAGGGGTCCTCTCTTGACCAGGAAACAAAAACAAAGCAATTCACAGCTCCAGCCACTTCCCCTGTGCCTTACACAACCTCCTGCCGTCCTCTGCAGTTTGGCCACACCTAGGCACAGTTCTCCAGATGCGGTGTCTTCCAAATGCAAAATACAGATGAGTGCCCCTTGATCTGGAGGAGCCACACATCTAAAAACAGGTTGCCTTAGTTTTTGTAGAGGTCCTGTCAGCTGTTGCTTCATTTTGATTTACTGGTCAACTGAAAGCCTCCAGCCTTTTTCCTTTGATTGGTTGCCAAACCAGTTCTTGACATCCTTTCTTCATAGGACGTGTGTAAGGACATACTGCTTTCTTGCCTTGTCTTCTCTCCAGCTTCACAAACAAGCAGGTCACTTAATTCCCAGTTGCTGGCTCAGTCCCTTTCTACATTCTACGACAATTTCAGACCCTGCATCTGTAACTCTGAAGAGCAATATTCCTGAGCCGTGTTGCTGTTCACCTCACTCCACCTTGCTCTCTAGGGACCAGACCTCTGGCTCTTGCTTTCATCTATGAGATCACAGACCAAGTCACTGAGTCACGGGCTGATTTCTTTCCAAGATCCTGTTCTCGGAACAGAATCCCACCTTTACTAATCTATGGTGACCAGATCTTT
>PVKE010044033.1:0-13160 GCA_004027555.1 Craseonycteris thonglongyai | reverse complement strand
AGTCAATTATCCATTAAAAGAAAATTATCCATTAGTAGTTGTTCACAAAGAGAAACACCGAAAAAGAAAAAATAAAGTTTAAGGAATATATGAGATGCCTTGAAAAGAAATCACTATATGCATTATGAGAGTCTCAAATGAAGAAAAGAGAGACAGAGAATTTATTCATAGAAATAATTGCTGAAAATTTTCCAAATTTACGGAAGAAAAAAACATCCAGTTCTAAAAGTCAGGACCACAGGTATGATGAACCAAAGGAAATCCACATTGAGACATATAATTAAATTGTCAGCAGTGAGCTACAAAGAGAATTTTGAACTCAGAAGAAGAAAAGCAGCTTGTCATGAAGAAATCCATATAAGACTATAAGTGAATTTCTCAGCAGAAATTTGGCAAACCAGAAGGCGTTAGAAAGATATTTTCAAAGTTTTGAAAGAAAAACAAAAAAAAAGTACCAAACAAGAATAGTATAGCTGGCAAAACAGTTTTTCAAAAATGAATGAAAGACACTACAACAAAGAAAAACTGAGAAAGTCCATCATCACTAAACTTGCCTTATAAGAACTACTATAGAATTGTACACCTGACACCTATGTATTTTTTATTAACCAGTGTTGCCCCAATAAATTTAACAATAAAAAATATATAGTTTGAAAAGAGAAGAGCTGCTACAGAGGAGTTTTCAAGTTTAAACAAAGAACAGTAAATAAGTATACAAAAACCACAAGAAACTACAAAAAACTTGCTTGTAAATGGAAATATATAGATAAATATGGAATACTTCAATACCATAATATTGGTGGGAAAATACTTTTAAATCTATTATGAAAGTTAAAAGACAAAAGTATTAAAAATAACTAACTATAGAAATATATTAATGAATAAACAATGCAACAAGATGTAAATTGTGACATCAATAGTATAATGTATGAGAGGAAAGATATAAAAGTTTAGTTTTTGAATGTGATTCAAAGTAACTTTTATCAGCTTAAAATAGACTATTATAACTATTAAATATTTTCTGTAAATTCCGTGGTAACTAAAAAGAAAACACTTATAGAAGTTATAGAAGAAAGAAAGTCAAATGAATCAAATCATATTAATTCAAAAACAGAAAACAACTGCAATAGAGAAATCAACACAGGTAAAGAGGGATGAAAGAACTATAAGACAAAACAACAAAAAGACAAAAATGGCAATCATGTATTCTTTCCTTATCAATAGTCACTTTAAATGTAAATGAACCAAACTACCCCCTAAAAACATATAGGGTGGCTGAATAAGTATAAAAACAAGATCAAACTATATATTGTCTACAGGAGACTCACTTTAGAGTTAAAGTTACACAGAAGCTGAAAGTTAAGGTACGGAAAAATATACTCCATGCAAATGATAACCAAAAGAAAGCATAGTGGCTATACTTCCATCAGACAAAACAGACATTAAGTCAAACCTATATAATAAACAAAGACACTATATGATAACAAAAGGGTCAATTCACCAGGAAGATATGGGTATGACAATAGTAAAAACATACACATCCAACATTAGAGCATCTAAATACATAAAGCAAACATTAACAGAACTAAAGAGAAAAATAAAAATCAATACAATAATACCAGGAGACTTCAATACCCTATTTTCAATAGTGGCTAGAACACCAAGACAGAAAATCACAAGTAAATAGCAGCTATGAACAACACTACAGAACAAATTTAACTGGGAGACATATACAGAACTTTTCACTCAACAGTAAAAATCCTATATTCTTCTCAAGCACACATGAAACATTCTCTAGTGTAAATGACATATTAGATTACACAACAGTGATTAAAAATGTAAGAAGATTGTTACCAACCAATGTCACACCATTAAATTTAACAATTAAAAAAAAATGTAAGAAGATTGAAATGACTCAAGTAGTTTTCTGACCAGAATGGAATAAATTAGAAATCAATAGTAGATGAAACCTGAAATGTTTACAAATATGAGCACATTATACAACACAGTGCTGGATAACCAAAGGAACAAAGAAAAAAATCAAAAGGGATATTAGAAAATATTTTGAGACAGATAAAAAATGAAAACACAACACACCAAATCTTATGGGATGAAGCAAAAGCAGTAATGAGGAAAGTTTATAGCAATAGAAACCTGCATTATGAAAAAAGAAAGGATCTCACCAAACCTAACTTTATATCACAATGAACTAAAAAGAGAGCAAAAAAATTAAGCCCAAAGTTAATAGAAGAAAGAAAATAATATCAGATTAGAAATGAGTAAAATATATACCAGAAAAACAACAGAAAAGATTCATAAAACTTAAGGGCTGGCTTTTTAAAAAGATAGACAAAACTGACAAATCATTAGCTAGACTAAAAAATATAGTTAATATCAGAAATGAAAGAGGAGATATTACAACCGATATCACAGAAATACAAAGGATCATAAGAGACTATTATAAAGAATTATATGTCAAAAATTGAATAACATAGAATATATACATAAACTCCTGGAAACATACAACATACCTTACAGAATCATGAAAAAATAGAAAATATGAACAGACCAATAATGACTAAGTAGATTAAATCAAACAAAAAACAACTTCCAACAAAGAAAAGCCAGGATCAGTTAATCCTACCAAATATTTAATGAAGAAATAATGCCAATCCTTCTCAAACTCTTTCAAAAAATCAAACTCATTTTACGAGGCCAAAATTGCCCTGATACCAAGTCAGAAAAGAACACTACAAGAAAAGAAAATTATGTACCAATTACCCTGATAAATCTAATTGCAAAATTCTAAAAATACTAGCAAACAGAATTCAAGAAAATATAAAAATAGCTATATGTCATGACATGTGGGATTGACCTCAGATGTTTCAATATACACAAATAAATAAAATTGATACACCTCATTAATATAATGAAAGATAAAAATTATATAATCTCAATAGATGGAAGAAAAGCACTTGAGGAATTAAACATTCTATTATGATAAAACCTTTCAAAAGACGGAATATTGAAAGAATATACCTCAACACAATGAAGGCCATGTAAGAAAATCCACACAGCTAACATCATACTGAATGGTAAAAGGTTGAAAGATTTTTAGTAAGATCAGGGAGAAGGTAACGATGCCCACTCTTACTACTCTTACTCAGCATAGTACTTCAAGTCCAAGCCAGAGCAATTAGGCAACAAAAAGAGAGAACCAATTCAATATTGAAAGAACAGAAGGAAACTGAATGGCTGACACTACTCAAATTCAAGACCTACTGTAAAGATACAGTAATGAAGACAGTGTGTTCTGTGTAGAAGAATAAACAAATAAATCAATGGAACAGAATAGAGTCCAGAAATAATCCCATATAAGTACAGTCAACTGATATTTGACAAACTGTTAAAAATGAGCTATCAAGCCATGAAAGAAACATGGCAGAAACTTAAATGCATATAACAAAATTTAAAAAGATAATCTGAAAAGGCTACACACTATATAATTGCAACTATATGACATTTTGAAAAGGCAAAAACATACAGATATTTAAAACATTAGTGGATTTCTGTGGACCAGGCATTAAGGATGAGTAGGTGGAGTACAGAGAATTTTCAGGGCAGGAAATTTATTCTTTATCGTGTATATATCATTACATATTTGTCCAAACTAATGGAATGAACAACATTCCATTAGTGAACCTTAATTCAGACTATGGACTTTGGGTATTAATGATGGGTCAGTGTAGGTTAATTATAACAAATGTACCACTCTAGTGTAGGATACTGATATTTGGGGAGGTTATAGGTATGTAAGAACAGAGATTACTGGCAGTTTTAGTGAAAGAAAGTACAGTATTGTGGTGTGGTGTGAGTATATATAGTAGAATCAGTATATTCAGAACTGAGTCTCTGACTCTCCTATGCCTGTGTTAGAATCTTAGTCAAAAGATTTATCAAATCCTAAGAAATTTGGATTAAATAGTAAAAGCATTCATCTGCTATTTATTCATTCTCATGGCATTCTTACTAAAATATAGGCAAAGTTTGATTACTATAATTTTATTAAATAGACTGCAGTGTTCCTTGAACCAATTAGATTTTCTTCTTTCTTGTGTATAATACTTAAAATAGTTCAGTACAATACAGAAGATAAAGCAATGTTGTCATCTCTTGTGTTTTTTAAAAAATCAGAATATTAACTCTTACTTGTGAAGTTGTATAATTTTATAAATTTTAGTAAGTAACAAGAAAGCTTCTTTTGTGAATTATATCACTTTAAAGAAATGAACGTTTCTTGGGGATGCCAGGATACCTCAGCAGGTTGAGTGCTTGCGTTGCAACCATGATGTCATGGAATCGAATCTTCACCTCAGCCCGTGCAAACCCATATGCTGAACTGCTGCATAACTGATAACCACCAGGATGGTGGTGAAGGTTCCCACCTCCCATGCTGGAGGCTCCCAGTACAGTTCCTGCCCTATGCAGCCCCACATCCACTCATGTGGAATAAAACTATAACTATTGATGTACAACTATGGAGACTGCTCTGGGCCCTACCCCTGCTCACTTTCTCTCTCTCTCTCTCTCTCTCTCTCTCTCTCTCTCTCTCTCTCTCTCTCTCTCTCTTTCTCTCAAAACAACAAAATAAATCTTAAAAAACAAACAAAAAAAAGGACAGGGATTACGAGAACTCTGTACTTTCAATATTGCTATGAACCTAAAAGTACTCTAAAAATAAAGTTTATTAGTAATTCTTTTTTTTTTAATTCAGACTCCTGAGTCTTATCTGTAGCATACTTATTCAAATCTCTGAAGTTGAGTTTCAACCTCTTCATGCTAAGAAGTTTCTGAGATTATATTTGTACTTAGAGAGAGTCACTGCATTAAAGAGATTCAGCAGAATCTCTAAAACCCAGTGTGATAAAAGTACAGTAGATAATTATAAGCCTCTATTATGGGTTATGAAACGACTGAAATTGGCAGCTGTGAGATAAGAAACAAACTTAATTTCCCAAAGGCATAATGTCTGTTTCCTGTTGTTATTTTGACAGGAGTTGTTCAAAATCTGAAAGAAACTCTTGTCATGACATCTGAAAGTTGCTTTCAAAGGTGTCCAGCTGTGTTTACATATAGAAACTTCAGTTTGGCCAGATAATGTAGAAAACTTCAATGCTCCTAGGAAGTTTTGTGGTTTGTAAAATTATTTTAGCTACAGAATCAACTTTTTTACCAGCTACTTAACCAAATTTAGTGAAATCATATGAGAAGGCCTTTTGTAGAATAGTCAATTTTAGACTTTACAGAGAGTGAAAAAACAATGCTTCAGAAATGATTTTCTACCTGATAAAATATATCTGATGCTATTTTTACTAAAAACCCTTTTGCTGCGTGTGACGATAATGTCTCATCATGAGTTGCTGTTGCTGCTATGCGTATGATGAGTATGTCTCATCTTGGTTTTCTTTCACGTTTTTCACCTCTCCGCGTATTTTATTGTAGTACAGGTGCATGTGGCAATGCAGTTTATGATAAAACTCTTTTATTTTATTCACTGGTTGGAGCCATGGTCACCTTCAAAATGTTTTTTCAATATATATGTTGTATCCAAATGTCATAAATGAAAAAAGTTTTCTGGGATTTCAACACGACGTCCTACAGTGGAATGATAAACATCCAAGGATGTCTTTGGCAGTAGTGTCAAAGGAAGACAACTGTGCCAGGTTGATGGGGAAACATTTTATAGCTCATCTCCCAAGTACTGGGAAAAAAAAAACCAACAACAAAAAAACCCAACAACAACGAAACAATGCAGAGTATGTCATGCTGGTGGATCAAGAAAGGAGTCACAATTTTTTTTGTCCAAAATGCCCATCTAACCTGGGTTTATGCCTCGAAAAATGTTTTGAGCTCTACCTCAGTAGTGTGCCAGTGGTCAAGTTAGCAGAAATTAGAGTAAAAATTTCTCATTCTTGAAATAAAACGTGACATAACCAAATTTCCATTTCTTATTTATTTGAGGATATCCCTGAAACCACTTCGAATACGGCCATAAAATATCAGTGCAGCGAAAGGGCTAGGGTCATAGACTGTGAAACATTTTTGGAGGCTGATAGAGTAGTTTTATTTTTCTTTTTTGATGACACAAATTCATAAAAATCTGAGGCACTGAATCCTCTAAGGGCTGTTCTTTCAGGAACATCCTAGACTATTCAATCAGATGTTTTAGTATTTCTAAAATATTCCAGATCATTGTTTCTAAATTTAATTTAAAATACAGTGACACTCTAGCAGAAAGAAAAACAAATAGAAAAAAAAGAACACTATTAATGATGAGGGAATGAGGAGATCTTAGGCATGAAGTATGGAATTATCCACTGTTCTTGTGTCATAGTTGAGAAGCATGGTACTAGATCATAATTTCAGATTTTATTGAAGTTCTTTACTGCCTATAGTACAAATGCTGTAACTTTAAGTCTTGTTTATATAAGCCTCAGTTCTGCTGAGTTCTGCTAATGTACATGGTTATGTTAATTTGTTAACGCTTTTTCAACTTACGTGACTCTTCCTTTTGGCCTGTACAAAGAGAATACCAGTTGTTCCACTATTTCTCAAAGAAGCCTCTTAAATAATAATATATTTAATCAAGCAACTGTAATTTATTAAATGCATAAAACAGTGCTAGGCACTATGAAATTTGTATTGGATAGAAAATTTTCAACTGCAAAAAAACCCAGGATATTTAAGTGTTAAAAACGGAAAACATACGGTACACATTCTTCCATTAAATGGAGTCTCACAAGGCAGTAGGAAGGTTGATACTAGCTAATAAATATCTTTGGGACCTAGTCCTATCTTTTGTTCCATTCTACTACCCTCAATCTCATTCGCAAGATGAGTACCACAGCTCCAGGTACCACATCCAGACACAACATCTTAAGACAGAAGAAAAAAAGAGGGTTTATTGTCTTTGCACATTTCTATCTATTGAGAAAGAAAACCTCCTCAGGAATCCGTTCCTTTTGCAGATTTTCTCACCAGTCCTATTGGTCAGAGCTGTAATCATGTGTTCATTCCTTGGCTACAAGAAACACTGAGAAAAAAGGGACCAGGGATTTTCAGTTTCTAGTCAGATGGACTGTCATCATGGATGAACTGTGCAGTTGGATAGTAAGCAATATTATCTATCTAAAACGATTAACCTATTTCAAAATCTCAGTAGCAACTATGATTTATACTGATTTATTATTTATGAAGCATTTCAAGCAAAGTATCTCAATCTTTAAAATTAGCATGTCTAATGTAAACATATCTACCTCATTTTTATATATGAGCCTTCTCAGAATCACAATAGATAATGATGAGCCATACAGCATAATGCATATTTTATATATAATAGCTCTAGTGTGTAAGAACTCTAAGCCACGGAACATTACTTAGAACATTTATGTTCAGTGTATACTAGAGCAAGAGACCTTATTTAAATTCAAAAGATTTCCTTCTGATATCCCTTTTTCTCATTCTAGGATACTATCCAAAATTCTACATTGCATTTATTTGTTATTTCTCTCTAGTCTCCTACTGTCAATAAAAGTTTCTTGGTCTTTTCTTTCTTTGAAATTTTTAAAAAGTGCTGATCAGTTATTTTTGTCAAATGTCTCTCAATTAATATTTATTTGATGCTTTCTCATTACCACAGTGTTTGCCAATTAGTGATTTTCTGTTTCCTTCATTCTTCCACATTTTCTACTAATTGAAATTAAACTATAAGGAAAAGTAAATCTTCCTCATCCATTGATTTATTTATTTTTATCCAAATTGACTTATGGATATTTGCTGCTATGTTTTACAATCCAATTGTATCATTTTATTTTAATTAATTAATTTTTTTGTTACTCAAAATTGTTGAGACTGGCTTCTGAGTTCTTTCAACAGCCTCATTTTTTTCAAGTATCTTTTTTAACTTGTGACCTCACAAGGTATTTCAAACTTGTATTTTTCCCAGTCCTGGACTAACAGTTAACCGTTTTTCAAGGAGCTCTGGTTCCTTCTACTATAGAATGGTGTTTAGAAACCATGAGCTGTCAGTAAGTGTTCATATTGCACGATTAGTGTGTAATGGCTTCTAGGCATCTTAGCAAACAATGCTCCAAAATACATGTATGAATACAAATACACACAAACATGTCCATCTACTGATTCCAACCCAACACCTCTGGGCTCCTTTTCACCTTCTCTTTTCCAGTATTGATAATTTCTTTCTTACTGTTGTGAGACACTGGCTGTTATTATCACTAGATTTATGTGTTTGTTCAATTCTGACAAACACATGAAAGAGTTTAAATGTTGCTAACACACACTCTTGTTTGAGAAACATTTATTAAATAGATTATAGTATTTATTTATAATTATTTTTTATTTGATTTACAGTATCCAGATACAGTATCCAGATAAGATATTTGATATATTGTTTTTTAAAGTTACTTAGATTAGTTCTCCCTGCCACCCACCTTCAGTGTAATTATACTACTGATTTTTAATAGAAGTAAGGTTTATTTGTTATTATTTATATTCACATTCCATTTGACCTCCACATTGTAGCTGGTCTTACAATTTACTTTTTTGATGTGTAAAGAGTATGTAGAATATTACTATCATCGTAAGAATCATAGATATTTAAAAAGGTATATTCAAAACTGCTACTCCATCATCATCTTTGCTACTCATTCCCATCCTATCTTCTTTTTACTCTAATCCCATCCACCCTGTAGGTAACAATTTTTTGTTTCATTCTTTTTTTGTCATGTATTTTTTTCTGTATAAATATGTATATTACATGTCTTTTCACTTATACATATACTTCTTTCTTACATTAAGGATAGCATACCAGATACTTTTAATTGCTATCTAAAAAATAATAATTTTGACTCAAAATTAGATGGTATGCTCAATAGAAAAACTGTAATGACAATGTGAGTTTATATTTTTATGAAAGAAACATCTGATGGAAAGACATTTATGCAGGGTCACAATCACAAGCTTAGATTAAGTGGCAAGAATATCAATAAAATGATATGCAAAATATATTAACAGATAATTCAAGGTAGAATAAAAAGGTTTAAATATTTATTATCTCAGAAATACCTTTTGAAACACTGATATACATTTTGTCCTTGAATTTTAATTAAAGTAATGCTGAAAAGGAAAGACTGCTAATGTACAATGTTAGAAAAATATGTGGACATTATAATTCAGTATTAGTGGAATTTCACATTGACATAATATTTTTGGCTTGTAATCTAACAATCCCTACCAAATTATAAAGAGCACAAATGCATTGATTTGGCAATTTTGCTTTGATAAGTCAGTTCTAACAGTATGCTACATTTTTAAATAAGAAGGGGAATGTCCTTCACATCTTTATTTTTATCAAAATATTTACAACTTAATAAATGCTTATAAATTAAGGTTTGTATAATATTGATACTACAGTATATTGTGGAACAGACAAAAATGAGACAAATCTACATACACTAATAGAAAAATATTCAAGATATTCTTTTAATATTAAAAAATTACTTAAGTATGCAAGAATATAATTTCTAAACAGTAATAAAACTATATGGGTAATGTGCATATTTAGAGATTTTTTTAAATGTCTAGAAATATACACATATATGTATATAGTAGGTACTTTTGAGTAACTAAGAAACCGTGGACTTGTATAGAGGACTATTTTCATTTTTATCCATATATTTCTATTTTTTTGAAACAAACTCATTTTGAAATATATCCTTTGTAATTTCATATAAAGAATCTGTGTCAGTAGAATGGCTTGGGCTAGAAAGTTTATTCTTACAAGAATTATGCATAGACTGATGGGGAGAGTATCAGAAAGGTAATAACAGTTTGCTTTAAATAACCAGAGAATGGATAGCAAAAAGTAAAGTGTTCTCTCAGGATTATTAAGGGACACTGAGGTGAGTTTTAACTCCAGGAGAAGTCTGAATTCTTGGTAGACTTGTTCTAAGGATCTTGGGGTATAGCTGTGCTAATTTTATTTGAGCTCCATATGAACTATTTAATGATTTTGGAGAAACAAGATAGTCATCATGCATCCAAATCATCTAGATGTATCTACAGAGTGTCCTAAACTTGCTCTACTAAGTTTGAGTCAGATCTTTCTGTTTAAAGATTGCTCTCCATTATTGTCATCTGACACGGACACATCCCCTACCCCTTTAGATTATAAAAATGTGCTTTAAGTCCCCTTTTCCCCCTTTCATATTAAAAAATATAAATAAAAACAATGTTAACTTACTATTCTTCAACATGGCTAAGGCAGGAAGCAGGAATGGGTCATGGACAATGAAGTTCAGAGATAAGGTAAGTAGGGGGCAAATTTCCATGTAACAGACCAGCAAGAAAAGATATAGTCGAAAGTTGATCTGTGCACTGAAACAGGACTCCAGAAAAAACAAACTGCCTGGAACCCAGAAATGTTTTGTGGGGAAGATGGTTTCATATAAGGTCAGAGGAAATGTGGTGTTGCATAAAAAGACTTTATCCCTACCCCTATGAAGTCAGGTGGTGGACGCAAAACTCCTAAAGACTATCTTCACCATCTAAAAATAGGCAATTTGTTTCATCCTATCAAGAATGATCTATACCGTTCTCTACCTCTTTTTTCCCCCTCTATATTCCCTACACTGTTTGACTGAGGGTTATTTTCATCACATGCTACAGTGTTATATTCAGTTATCTTCCCCACACATGTAGGATTTTCATTGTCAGTGGAAAGTTACTAATAGAAGATGAATGTGGTAGCCTAGTAGTCACTCTTTACCCTGAATGCTTAGATACCTGTGAATTCTCGGGTATTGTGTGGTTTCCATTGAGGGTAGCAAAATACTGGATAGGAAGACCACAGTCTTCATTTGTTAAGTAACTTGGCCTTATAAATTTTAATTTCCATCAATTAATATTTTAGGGTTTAATCTGAGTTAGAGTCCTAATAAAAGGGATTGACAAGTAATTTTCCACCACCTTAAAGTCCACATCATATTAAAGATAGGAATAAACCATAATTTTTGCACTATGAAACATTTTTGTCATAATATCTCTTTCAGTTTTTAGTTTGGTGTTTCTGAAATATCCAAATATGATATGGCTATCCAAAAAGTATCCAGCCATATAATATAAAAATAGAGGCATTTATGGCTTGATTTTTTCCCATTGGCAAATGCAAATGAGATGTAAAAATTTTACAACTAAGTATTACTATTTATTAAATGATTAAAGATTACATTTAAGCTAACAAAATGTTGTTGCAGTTCAGTGTTTTTCTCTTAAAACATAAAAGTAACCTTATTCTGACTTACAAACAACTTTCTCCAATGAACAGGACAAATACTATGACGGGCCTGAAAAACACTTTAAAACAAATGACTTCTACCTTTTGACTCAAAAATCTTCTCAGAAAAGCATTCTAAAATGAGATTTTCATAAGGAGGAATCATAAATAGAAGCAATGACAAGAGGTGTCTCTCTCTGTTCATTGCCATTGTCTGACCTTCAAGCATATGGAGAGAATCTGGATTTGTGGTCTGTACTTTTTTAAATAAACTATAGTGAATACATGGCTTTTCCAAAAATACTTCAGGGAACAGTTCTCTGTATATCATTCATTACCTTTTGCCACAATGATATCTCATTGCAAAGAAAAGTGAAAGGTGTTGTTATGAGATGGAAAGTTGATAGACAATAGAAAAAAATTAACTGGCTAGATAATAAAGACCATTTGAAGATACTTTTCAATAACACTGGTATATTTAATATATAATTAATGCACCAGAGATTACATGAAAACTAAAGCTATGTGAACACAAGCTGAGGGGTGTGTGTGCTTTCTTTTTGGGGACCTTGTCATTTGAGATAGTGCTTTTGGTAAAAAAGGAAATGTGCTGAAACTTATTTATGAAAGTTAGTTTCCATCTTGGAAACAGACAAAATAAACAGTATGCCTAACATACTAACATACTTTAGATCACGGGTGGCCAACAAGTCGATCGCGGTCGACCGGTCGATCGCGAACCCAATTTTGGTCGATGGTGGATCGCTCGCAATGTCTGGGGTGGAATTCCATGTACCATGGACTTTGAAGCAATTGTAGAAGACAAAACTTTCTAGCAATAGTTTAATGCATTCTGGGAATTTGCCAAGGTTATAAATTCCTAGAATTCTGACAGCCTGACACTGTGATCTCTGCCCACCCAGACAATACAT
This sequence comes from Craseonycteris thonglongyai, assembly GCA_004027555.1. Taxonomy (NCBI): domain Eukaryota; kingdom Metazoa; phylum Chordata; class Mammalia; order Chiroptera; family Craseonycteridae; genus Craseonycteris; species Craseonycteris thonglongyai. Next base: position 875 of record PVKE010044033.1, on the reverse strand, counting down.
TTTGACTTATGCGTTACACTTGTCACCGGACGCAACGCGTGAATGCAACAGTTACGACTCGACACATCGAAGAACACAGTCAGTTAGCTTGAATATTTGGTAGTGTCATATGGTAGCTTCTTTTCTTTTGTATTAACAGTATTATTATCAATCAATATTATTTATCCTCAGTGACCACGTTGAGTTTCAATTTTTCTTCTGTTTAAAATGTAAGTACCTTTTCTTTGTTTTAAATTAAATTGCTTTTCCTACCTATCTATTTACTTGATAAGTGAGCATTCTCGGCAACAGATCTCTAAACTGCGGTCATTACACTGAGAGAAAAATAAGGGACAGTATTACAAATATATTAAGAATAACAATAATTCCTTTTAAATTAAGAAGTCAGTATTGTAAACCGTAATAAATATATTGTCACTTTAACATACTTCTTGTAAATTTGAATATATCTATATTAGATTTTAATATACTTGTATTGTTGTCCCCGATCGTAGTATGCAGTATTGTTATTATTTCTCTCAATGTAACGGAGATAATTGCCGCAGTTCATGAGCTTTTGAATTTTCTAGGATAATTTAATTCAATATTTATTCTTTAAATTGTCATATTTCTTTGCATTCTAGTATACCCATGAACATGAGTAGTAAACCGAAAAAATCGAAAACTTATCACTTCCATGAAGAATGGGAACTCGATTACTTTTTTACAATGGTGAATGATAAATGTTGTTGTTTAATATGCCTTACCTCGGTAGCCATTGCTAAAAAGGGTAATCTGGAGAGACATTTTTTAGCTTCACATAACAAGTATCAAACAGATTATCCACCAAATTCTGAACTGAGAAAACATAAAGTTAGGGATCTTCAAACTCAATT
>PVKE010044032.1:0-13160 GCA_004027555.1 Craseonycteris thonglongyai | reverse complement strand
GAAATATATCAAGGTATAATTTTTAATATATGAGCATGACTAGAGCCTTGTGTTGAGAAGAAATGTGAGTTCTTTGATCAATTAGCAATATCTGCAATGGTGAAAAATTTGGAAATGTGCCCATAAGCGTGCCACTCTGTATTTGACAACTTGGCCTAGGTCACAGTCAGGACTGTGACTAGGTTCCCATTTTACCCTCATTTCAAGTTTGGGCCTTTGTGCTGAGGTGACATCAAAAATATCTCAGTTTTCACTGAATAAAAAAATGAAGTAAGTTTTTCTCAAAGGATACAACATCCTACCTTTGGAATAAACTTTTTCCATATTAGAATAATCCATCCTAGGATCTGAAGGCCACATCACTTCTCTGTCATTTGATTTAACAGGCTGCTTCATTATGAGGACAGCTAGTGAACACCAACCCAACTTTAATTGTATTAATATATTTAGGAATTCAAGTGGAAGAAAAGCAAATTGTCTTAGGATGCAATCTTGTTCTTGTTTACATCTCTAAGTTAATCACTGTAGCATCTTGTTCTAAACTAAAAAAGAGTTTTAAAGGAATTAATTGGATTCCTTTTTTAAAAAGGTACATTGTTAGTAACTAAAGCATCTTTCCAGCTATCTGAACCTTTATCTAAGTCTGTGACCATATAACCTTTTCCTTTTCCTGAAGTGTCATAGTTAAGTTATACCTGTTTTACTATAATGCAGTACAACCAGAACTATTTTTTATGAGTGGTTATTATCTTCCTTGTTGGCTATCTCTGTAATCTCTTTATCTTTGAAGAAAATCAGGGCATAATCTTTGACATTTTAAAATTCATCTTTCCAAATCCAGTTTACTAGAAATAATGGATATTGTTTGTCTTCAAGTTCAAGAAGGCCAAAAGAATGAGACTGGAAGGGCAACCAGGGTACTTTAGTAGGGCCAGCCTTCCTAGGATTTTATACTATTACCGGATTCATTCTTTGGAGTTCAGTTTATATTGGGAATCACGGTATAAAGTTTCAACTACTGCAGTATTGATTCTTAATTTATGAAGTGGCTATTTCATAGGGAAGTAAATATTCAGAGTCTTTGGGTAATGACACATACTGTTTATTTCCTAGAGAATATTTTTTGGGTGGCTTTTCTAAAGCTTCATGACTCTTGCTTCATTGAGGATATTACTTTGCAGCCTCAGGAGATCACAACTGACACTGGAAAGGACTCTCAACCTAGATTCCTGCTTCTAGTACCTCACAGGTTGTGAGATTGAAGAGAGGAGACATACTTGGTTAAGGGTTGGAAATAGAAACCCTATGTATTGATTCTGTGACAGAAATTTTTTTTTGTTAAATTTATTGGGGTGGCTTCAGTTGATAACAATTACATAGTTTCCATATGTACAATTCTATATTACATTGTCTATACATTGCATTATGTGCTCACCACCCAGAGTCAGCTCTCTTTATATCACCATATATTTGATGCCCCCTCCCTATACCCCCCATACCCAGCTCTCTTACTCACTTCCCCCCTTATTCTCAGGTAACCACTAAACTATTGACTGTGTCCCTGAGTTGTTATTTCTTTGTTACTTTCAGTTTTCTATTCCACTTATGAGTGAGGTCATACGTTTCTTGATTCTTTCAGTCTGACTTATTTTGCTTAATAAAATGTTTTCAAGGTCTACTGTGACAGAAATTAAATTTTGCTTGGATTGTCATTTGTCCAGCTTCAGAAAATGAAATGTGGTTGATTAAGCCAATGATTAACTATGAGATGGGTATGTGAACTGGTTCTGGACAAAGAGCCATAAAGAGACATCTGAGGGGATTTCTAGAAAGATACCCCTCCCTTATTCAAAGTGAAAGGCCACAAGGAGAAAGCCCCTGTCCCACATCCTGACTGGGAGCTTATGTTAAACCAGTGGTTCTCAAAGTGTGGTTCTCAAACAGTAATATCAGCACTATTTGGAGATTTGTTAAAAATGTGAATTTTCAAAAGTTAACATAACAGACCTGAGACTGCTTTCCAGAGAAGGTCCTACTTTGCAATGACCCACTTGTTTCACCCATTTGGTCACCATTTTTACAATCTTGGGTACAACTCTGGTTCTAGAGTAATAAAGCTAAAGAGTACTAAGAGTACTTAGTACTAAGTACAAGAGTACCGGTACTTAGAGTACTAAGCTTCACTGAACTGGGGCTCTCTGAGGTATTTAAGAAAAAAACCGAGCTAGTAAGAGCCAACAGAAGGAACCAGGAGCAACGTGGTAGGAAGAGCCTCGGCCCAGCTCACTCAGACTCACTCATGGTTTGCTAGACCCTGAAGCTGGCCTGCACACAGGTAGACAGGAAACAGAAATTACTCAGTTTTCTCTGCATGGGAAGTTTCTTCTCCCACAGACAATACAGAGACTGGAATTTCCTCTTTTAAATAAACAAAACTTTCCATTTCTCTGTTCTGCCAGGGCCTTTGCTCTTTCCCCTGTTCCTATCTGAGATGAAGAGGGTGCAAAAGAGAAGAAGAAACCATTGTTTATTCTCAGCGTGCCTGTCCTGATCAGAATATTAGCAGTATCTGGACTGGAAGGAATTTGCATAACTTCCTCACAAGGTCCTGTTCCCACTTCTTTTCTTTAATTCTGTCCTTTGGAAGCTTTGTAAGGTTTTTAATTACTATCAGAAAAGGGCTTGCACAGTAGTTAAGTAAAATGAAATAACAATACTTAAAATTACAATTGAACCCCAACTGATCCGACAGTTTATTCTCTGCCTTAAAATAAAATAGCTTTCATCTTTCCCCCTTACAACAGTCTCCTCCGCCTAGATAATGCATTTCGTTAGATTTATTTGCCCAGCCCCGAAAACTCGACACTAAGGGGATTATTTAGTTTTAGATTTGCTGTAGTCCATAGTAATAGCCCACAGGGAAAGGAATGAAGCAGCAATATTAGCAGGGCAATGGGAGGGGAGCGGGGGTGGGGAGGGGGCTGTGCAGTCTGCAGCTAAGCAAAACTGCTTGCATAAACACCATTAAGAAGATTTAGACATCGTTTTCCTTATCATCAGCACTCCTGGAAGAAATAAAAAAAAAAAAAAAGAAAAAGAAAAAAAGGAACAGGGACAGGCCTTGACTTGCTGTGTATGCGTTTCCATTAAAGGTTCAATAGGAAATAAAACCAGCTGAGAGTCCAAATGCAATGATGCTACAGACCTATCCACGCTACCTCATCATGGTCCGAAAGAGACATTTGTTCCACATGTTACTGGGAGGAGCAGCTGGATAGAGAACAAAGAGTGCTGTGTCGCCCCATCTGCGCTGGGCAGACGACACTATGGCTGCTGCCTGGGTTGGCTCTGCACTCCCATTTATCACACCTTCATCTCTTCTGTGCACCCTCCTCCACGCACACACACACCAGGATAAAGTACTCATATTCCTGCAGACTGGCCCCGCATGTGGTGGCAGAACCGAAGTGTGTGAAAGTGAGAGGAAAGGGAGCCAAACAGGAGGAAGAGGAAGGGGAGGAGCCTGCGGTCAAATCTCCAGAGGGAAAGTGGGAAAATATCTGAGTGGTTGAAAGTGGTTTGAAAGAACTTCTGGAATCAAACAGGCTGTTTTCAGGGGGAATGTCTGTCAGTCTGTCTGATAAGTTCTGTGTGCACCTAAGGCACTGACAAAGTTGCAGGTAGGCACTGCATGACTCATAGAATACCAAGAACAGATAATGACTCAGCCATGGGGCGTCAAATATTACATTTGGGATTTTAAACGTTGTTCTAATTTGTAAATGCATCCTTAGTAAGGTGTTCCTAAATGGTAAAAGGGTGTGTGTATATAAGTATACACACAGAGTTATTGGTATGAAATATTTCTAATGATTATAGGGTTTGTAGTATAGATAACAACAACAACAAAAATGCAAACAACAACAACAAAAACGCTGATGGGTACTAAATGTTATTAATAAACATATCAACATGAGGAAACATTTTTATTACCAAACTTGTCCATAAAATATCGGCACCCCTGGGCCTCCACACTTTTTTTCCTCTCCTGCCACTCACTTCATCTTCCAAACGTTGAGTTCATCCTCCTACAGGTCATACATTTCAGGGGCCACTGAGGAGTGTGCCCACGAAACTTTGCCAGCTTTTTTGTTGTTTGTGGAGAGGATTTGGGTCCTGAGTGACACTCCTCTCCCCCAAGACAGAACCAGCAGACACCACATCCAAATCAGAGGTACGGAAGGTGCCGTGGGCCTCACTTGGTTAGCCAGTGGAACAGTAATAATATAAACAGCATTGCAATGGATTGAGTTCTTATTGTTTCCCAGGTTCTGTCATAGGTGCTCTCTCATTTCCTTATCAATGCAGAAGCGGATGCTTGGAGGAGTTAACAGGCCCTGTCACTTAGAGCGGAGCAGCCCTTTCTAAGCCTGTGCTCCTGACAAGGGCTGGACAGCCCCAGCAAGAGGAGGTTCTGGTGACCGCAGGACCAGTCATTCTCAGAGCCAAGTAGATTGTCCATGGCAAGCTCTTTCCTGAATCTTTTCTAGGTTCATTAAGTTTCTACAGGGATGACAGAGTAGGAGTCAGAAATCTTAGAGCTTAGACGCTCATAACTGTGAGCTACGGGAATGGATGAGAGGTGCCTGGACAAGAGTGTGATTGTGACATAAGTCCACAGATCCATAGGCCAGAAACTGGCTGACCCACCTCAGGGTCACTGTCATGGCCACCTGTTCAACAGGAACCAGGAAGATTTGCCTCATTCACATGGGCATGCTGATGGGCAGATTCCTGCGTAGATTCTCAGTCTAGAGATACATCTATCAGGTGTCCAGGGTCTGGTATTGGAGACATGTAGTCAGTCACCTGCGGTTCCCTATGCTCTTCCACTTCCATGCAACCCAGTGTCCCTTGGTCTTCCGGGACATTTGGCTCCATATGCTGAACTCACTGAGGGCAGGATCTATGACTGATTCAGCTTTGTATCCATAGTACGTAGCTTTTCTGGAAAGAAGGAGAGATCAGGAGACGACTGTTGAGTATCACTGTCCATTTCACTATACCCATAGGCTGCTGGAAACTTTCTTTGTCCACTGCCAACAAGCAGGACTGCAACCACTACAGATAGGCAACTAGCTCTGTTATCTTCATTTTTTTTCTAGTAAAAGAAATATTACATTACAGCATTTAATAACCCTTTGCCAGGAAGTTCTTTCCATTAACCAACTCCTTTCTCCCGTGAAACCCCAAACCTACTTCCACTATCTGTGTCCTGTAGAGATGGAGAATAATTAACGACACACCGTTCCTTATGTAATAATTCTTTATCTGCTTGAAGGTTATTTACTGGTCTTATAAAAATTGTCTTTCTATTGCCCTAGTCCCAGGGTGCTAGTATAATGTAATGATAGAGAAGTAAGGAGTGACATAAACCCTAACCTCCAGTTCTTTCCTGCCATGATTTTAATCACATATCAAACGAAAAGATGGGCAAGTAATGAGGGCTGAGGTCAATACTGCTCCAAGATATGCCACAGTACAGAGTTGTTTCTGTGCAGCTGTAGCTCACGCTGACATTCTGTAAACCCGCCCCCCTCCCCCACCAGTGGGCCACAGAGCATATCCGCCATGGCAGTTTCTGGCCTTTTAGGGTGTCACTGCCACAATCTGGGATCCTTGAGTTCAGCACAAATATCTCAAATGCTTATACACGTGGCCAGATTTGTGAGTCCTTATGCAAAATTGTGTCAGGCACCATATTTATCATCTCTTTTGATCCTCACAGTTACTTATAAAGCAGTTTTTATTATCATCCCCATTTTACAGAACAGGAAATAAAAGGTAAGCTTGTCAGTTCACTTGTCCCAAATGCTGAAGTTTAAAATTGACAGAGCCCCTTACAGTCTGACTCTAGAGCCTGTGCTTACAACCCATCAGCATAATGTCACCAAGGCTTAGCACAGGGCCTGGCGCAGAGCAGGCGCCGATTGTCTAGCTGGTGAATTTCAATGACATGGGTGGTATGTTTTCTAGGATCTGGTTATTCGAGGGGATCTTTCTTAATTAGTCTCAGCTTTTTTTCCTAAACATTATTCTGACTGTCAGATAGTGAAAAGTAAAACTTCCAGAATTCAAGAGTAGTAGTGATGCGGGGAGCATCGAATGCTTAAAGTCAAAGGATCTCTTATTATGATGGGGAGGAATAATGAGTCTGATTTAAGAGAGAACATTAAGTAGTTTTTAAGGAGAGTAAGTCCAGAATATTTTAGTTATAATTCACATGATGAACAAATACATTAATCCACAAACACTAAACCAAACATCCAATATAAACTCATCTGAAATCTAGACAAAACAAAAGCAATGACCACTGACCTCAAACATTTTACAATGTGATTATAGTGACCAAATAAATTCAGAATTTTGGAAGAGGAACGGTCATAAGGCCATCTAGCCTCATGATCACAATGCTGCCAACTTTTCCCCCTCACTCATTTGTTCCAGCCTCAATGGTTTTTCTCCTGTTCTTTTTGAATGTGATGAGTAGGCTCCATCTGAGACCCTACTATACTAGCTGCTTCCTCTAGAAGACTCTGTCCTGTGTCCTTAACCCATCTCTTCATGCCACTCAGTTGTAAGCACCAATATCTCCTCCTCAACAAAGCTTTTCCTGAACTCTGAGGCACAAGTAGACCTTCTACACATGCACACACGCACACATGCACATAAAACCACAATAGCAAATATCTGCTACCAACCAAAAGGCAACAATAGATTCAGATTCACTCTCTTGACTAAATAAAAACAAAACAAAAAAGTATATATGAAATGACAGTTTCATAACTGATAAGCAAAGCTTTTTGAGCAATTTATTTGAATCTTTATCAAAACAAATGTAGTCCCTTAATAAAGGCACTGGTTTTTCTAGCCACTGAGAACAAAAGCCAAAGTCTTTGCAAAATTTTCCCAGATCATACAAAATCTGTCACATTCCCAATGGCCCCACATTACTGCATTCACTTCATGCCAGCAATGCTGACCTCGATGTATTTTCTCAGTTATCCAAACCCATTGTCACTTTGGATTTCTGCACACTGGCTGGGGTGCCTGTATCGCTGATAGATTCATGCCTCATGCCCTCACATCCTTCAGGTCCCTGATCAAACCTCACCCTCCTCATTCACCATTCTACCTGAAAGTGCAACACCCTAACCCTTAGCACTCCTGATTCACCTCTCCTGCTTAATTATTCTTCATAGCCTTACTATGGTCTGCCACAGTCTAACATCTTACCTGTTTGTTTTTTAGTTGCTCTGTCCCCCTCTCCTTGAATGTAAGCTCCATGAAGACAGAGCCTGTTTTTTCTCTATTTTCTTTACCCCTCTATTCTCAGTGCCTAGTATATATATATAGTAGGCACTCAATAAGTATATACTGAATAAATGACTGAAACAAATAAGCTAGGATAAATGAGCGCATGAAAAGGTATATTGTTCAGAGAATTAAATAAGATAAACTGTAGGTAGTGCCCAGCAGGAAAGCGCACTTTAAACCATGTCATTAGTGTGCTTCATGTCCTACTGTGGTAAATAATATAAATAAGAATAATAAAATAAGAATAGTTAACATGTATTAAACACGGTCAGGCATTATTTTAGTGCTTCCTATGTATTAACTCATTTAATTCTCACAACAACCTTATAAAATAGATTTATTGCACTCATTGTACAGATGAGAAAACTGAGGCACAGAGAGTAGTCATTTTCCCAAGACTATACAGCACAGCTGTGATTTGAACCCAGGAAGTCTGGTTCCAGCGTTGATGCTTATGACCATTGTGTAATCCTGTCTCTTGAAATCCTAAAATTGAATGTTTTTTCTCCATCTAAAGCATTCTTTGGCCTTTCTCTTAGAAAATAGTGCAATTTAAGCAGCTAATATTCTCAAAGCTGAGATTTTATACAAACTCTGAGTTTATTTTCGATGAATAACAGATGCCTGAGACTGTTTTCTCCATCATTGGAGGGGAGCATGTCTCAAAGAATTATTCTGACAATGGTATAGGTCACTGTGATTCCTGTTCACAGGGACTAGGAAAGACCCAGAGGTGCCAAGTGACATTCTTCTGCCTTCAAACAAGACCTCACAGCCCAGGTGAATATGTTAAAGACACAGTAACCTCTTTGCTGTTGTCATAAGGATTTCTAAGATTGTGAGGATCTGTATTCTCCAGTAAGTTTCCTGGTCTGCATGCTGCTCCCCTCCACCCCCCCTCCCCCTCCCCCACCAATAGTGCTAAGGACTGATTTTATTATTATTATTGTTATTACTATAATAGACAAGAATGCTTAGACACATAAATGCATTGGCAAGAAGCTCCTTTAGTCTCAGCTGAAACACTGCTTCCCCCAAGGTCAGGATTAATTTATGCTCTTGAACTAAGTTAAGAGACATGTAGACAGCTTTATTGGCCTGATTTTCATCCCTTTATGAAGTCAACCACACAGAACCTCTACAGTGGACTTATCCTTGACTTGAAGGGTAAGTTGGCATTTGAATTAGAGGTCTTGAGCAGAATGTGAAATGGGATTTATAGACATTGTATTTAAGTGTACTGAGTATTTGCAATACAAGAGCCTACATGTAACAAAGTTAAATGTAAATAGACAATAAAACCAAGGTAAAAATATATTTTGAATAGTGGAGGATATGGAATCTGGGGCTGACTTTATCTGCCTGGAACATCTCCCTGTTATGATCCAGACTGGCACGTTTACCCCAGAGGCAGCCCCGTGCGTAAGTCATTTCTTGATGGATTTTGATGGTCGCCTTCAGCCAAGACCTCACACCTGGAATACAAGACCATCCCACTCACATCCCCCTCATGGATTCATTTTCAAGAATTCTGAATTCAGAATATTTTTCACTTGGATATACATTTATGTTGTCTAGAACTATCCCAGTAAGAGCAAGACCATCATATAGGACCTGCTCTTAAACTTGCCCACGGGGCAGCAAAACTCAGAACACCCAAAAGAAGTCTTTTCAAGCTTCTGAGAGCTTCTCTACCTACCATGTGACAACTACTTGATTCAATTCTATAATTAAAAAAAAAGTTTTGTCTGAGAAAAGAATGAGTTGTGGGGATGTAGATATACATCCTGTCATGGTGGGCTTGGGTAGAAGGTGAAATAGAACAGAATTGTGGAAATGTGTGGGGCTTCTTAAGAACCTGGAGACAAGTAGTGAAGACAGAAAGAAACTCTGTGATGTAAACAGATATGAGGCCAGATCCTCATGGGAACCCCAGCTGTAAACTCAAGACTTACCTTAAGAAAATCTGTATGTGGAAATCATTAAGGCTGTTCCCTTTGGAAATATTATGAGATTGTATTTCCTTAGCTACTTGAAGTGAGTGGTGCCCTTGTGCTTTGCTTTGCTGAGTGAGATATGGAAAGAGAATCAATGTGTGCTTCTGCTTTCCATCTGTCATGGTCAACAATAATATTTATGATGTCGCTGCTTCATAAGCCTGTATCCCTACAATGGATAGGTAAAGTAAAGGAGAAAATAATCTTTTTTTGTTTTAAGTCCCTGAGATTTGGAAGGATGTTTGTTATGGAGTATGCCCAACCTACCCTGACTGATACACTAGGAGAACCAAATACAGTATTTTGCCATGTATAATGTGCACCCACATATTTGGCCCAAACTCTCAGGGAAAAAATCTTTTAATTTTTTCATTCAAATTTTTATTTGTTTATATTTAGGTACATGCTTTTTGTATTATGAAGGAATTTTAGCATTTGTTTTTCAACAATGTTTTTTAACATTTTATATAATAAATAATTATAAAACACAGAACAGATACAAGGTCAGAGAAAGGGGGGTGAGCAAGAGAGAAGGGAAAGGGACAGATGGGGCCACGTATCGCAACCTGGAGCCCCGCAGAAGAGGGAGTGAACTGAGAGCCTGGGAATACCAACTGGGGAGGTTGGAAGCTGAGGGCTGACAAGGGCAGAGATGTGGGAGGCTGAAGCACAGCATGACCCTGAACAAACTGGGGCCCGAGTCAAGGTGATTACTGTATTCCAGGGTATTATTTTGCATAGGGATAGCATTATTGATTTCTAGAGTTGCACTTTTAACTCATGAGCACAAATAAAAGAATTTAAAACATTTATATAGATACAGAGTTAATACTACTCATGTATAATGCCCATCCTTATTTTCCCTTACAAATTTGGGCCAAAAAAGTGCACATTATACATGGCAAAATACAGTAATTGAACTATTTAAACATAAAATATGTTTGGAGTTAAAATAAGCCTTGGAAAGAAGATATTCAGGACTTCATTTCCTGTTAGGAAAGGTATTTCTGGCTCACTCTTTTGTATGAAGTCAGTTGAAAAAAAACATGGGAAATAAAAAAAGCAGAAAAACCTAAAGTAGACTAAAATTGGACAGAGACATGCTCTGAAGCAAAGCCATAAAAAGTGGCTGCCAAATGTCTTAAAAGTTGGACACAGGTAAAGGAAAATAAACACATGCTTTTCCAGGTCTCAGGCAATACCCGGGGCTCTTTAAAAGAGGTAACTCATCCCTCAGAACCCTAATATATTTCCATTCTTGGAAAAACAAGCTCAGGTGGGCAGGTAGTCTGCGGTGGCATCTCAGGACCCTGTCTGATGCATGGGCTCAGAGGCAGACAAGACTGAACCAGGCATCACAGACATACTGCATTTGAAGGAAGTATTCCAAATGAGCCGCTGGCGATGTTGATGTTATGGTGGCTGCACTTGGTCAGTTAAAGAGAAATTCTAAATCGGGGATTCTCCAAATATCATCCTAAAAGAAATGGCTTGCTTTGGATTTCTTCCCTATTTCCTTTCCCACTCTGGAATATAGAGTTGGCAGATATGTTATTTTGGGCATACACATGCAGAAAGGACCCTCAGGGTATGGGCAGGAACTGGGTGGGTTCTTGGATGACTTTGTGAAACATCTCTGACCACCTTGAACCAGCTAGACTTCTGTGTGAAAGAAAACTAAACTTTGGTCAGGTTTAAGCCACTGTACTTTGGAGTTCTTTTGTTATTTCAGCTTAGCTTTTATCCTACTTAAAATGATATCTAAAAGCCCATCTTTCAAAAAGGCCATGAAATAGATGAAGCTGGATATTGTAGTCAGGCAACTAGGAGCCAGCAAAAAATAAGGGAGGGAAAGTAACCTCAAGTGATGAAGAAACTCGACAACATATAGTGTGTCCTGTCTTTCACATTATGCAAATAAATAAGACACCTGAAGGAAATCATGGCTTTTCTATGAAAATATGTATTTCTAAAATCTACCTAAAAGGAAATGTATAATTGAAATAGTTTCAGAGGTGAATGAAATCAACTAATCAAGACAAATGAAATTCCAATACTATGCAAACTGTTCTAAGCCATAAAGAGAGACATAGCTCTTCCAAATACTGTGTGTAAAGTGTGGGTAAGTTCAACAATAGAATTTGAACACGATGGCATAAGATAGAAAACTACGTATTACTTTGCCCAGAATATCATTACAAAAATCAAAAATAAAATATTATTTGACTACTTCCAAATACAGTTTAGCAGCACAATAAAATTAGAATGTTCCGTAATGCAAGGATATTTTTCTACTAAAAGACATTTTAATAGCATTATCTATAGTAGTAGACAGGAGAAAATTTGAGAAGACAAAGGATTTTTTAAAACAAAAATAATGTACATTCCTGATTTGAAATGTCTTACTCTAATAAAATTAATGGAAACTGTGTTATAATTTTATATACACAACAGTATAGTTTATTTTGTATATACTGTACAGTGTCGTGGTTAATTTCAATAGAAGCACTTCCATTAGAGTACGACATAAACACTTTTATTTATCATTGCTCTTGCAGTTTAGCAATAAGTGGTGTAACACAGAACAAAGGAGGCAAAATAATTATTTTTAGCATGTGATATGCTTTTAAACCTGGCAAATCTAAGAGGGTCAACTGAAAAATATTTTAAAGAAAAGAGAATTCAGTAAAGTGCCTAGTTGCAATAGTAAACAAACAAAAAAAAAGGCTTTTCAATGGACAAGCAAGCTCTAAACACTGATGGGAAAATATGTCATTTACAATAGCAGGAAGAAACATAAAATATTAAAGAAAAACTTTAAGAAATGTGCCATATGTATATGAAAAAAACTTTTAAGTTTTGTTAAAAAAACACAGATTTAACTAAATGAAACTATCTATTGTGTTCTTGTTTAAAAGAACTCGAAGTTAATTATTTCTATATTAGTCTGTAATTTTAATAAAAGCTCAAAAATATTTTTCTTTTAGACAAGAGTATTCCAAATTTCAGATGGAAAATAAATATTTGAGGATAGTCAGAACAAATTTGTAAGAAAAGAATTATGTAAGGACATTGTACCACATAGTAAAACATATGATAAACAGACAGTAATTAAAACAATCTGGTATTGGCACATAAATAAGTATGTACTAGAAAATAGAGTTCAGAAACAAATCCAAACCAATATGTGGATTTTATTTATTAAATGTGGCATTACCATTCAGTGGGAAAATGATGGGTAAGTCAGCAAATGTGGCAACTGGCTAACCATTTAGAACAAAATAAACTTTGTTCACTACCTTATTTATTACATCAAGAATGAATTACTTGCATCAAAAATTTAAACACAGAAAAATGAAATTATGAAAATAATAATGAACAACAGGAGGAAATTTATTTGTAATACTTGTGCAAAATCATTTATAATTATAAAAATATGCATTAAAATGAAACCAAAATATCATGTTTTGTCTATCAGATTAAAATTTATACTTCTGATTTTCTCTAAGCCAGGGATTCCCAACCCTGTGCCCACGGGCGCCATGGCACCCGCGGCCCGATTTGTGTGCGCCCGCCATTATTTGACGGCATCAGAAGTTTTTCATAAACACTAAGTAAAACTATAATTTATTTTTATACATTTGTTAGAATTTTAAAATAATGTTTGAGTATCTACACAGGTTTATTATATTCATTGGTATGTTTGCGATATCGTATGTATAAGTTTGTCCCTAGCTTTCGCCTTTGTACATGTCGCGTCTTGTGTAGCCGCTGCGCTCTTTAAAC
>PVKE010044031.1:0-13162 GCA_004027555.1 Craseonycteris thonglongyai | reverse complement strand
TATGTTAATTAATGTCTAATGTCCATTAGAAGCACGTGGAGAACATTAAAGTTGGTTATGTATTTTTAATATTTAAGAAATATTATTTTACAAATAGACGCTCACCTTGAAGAAAAAGATCAAGATTAAAGAAAGATATAAAGAAATAGAGGTATATAATAACTGAGAGAGTAAAAGCAATTATAATAAGAGAACTTCAACTATAACATATTTTTAAATAATATTTTTTAAAACACATATACTCTAAATTTATGTAATTTTTAGAGAATAGAACTATTACATGCAAATAATAAATTGTGGCTCAAATACATGTAAAGATTATATGGGTATGCCAGGGTTCTAATTGATCTATGATTAATAGACCAATCAATATTAGAAAATTAAATAGAAAATAAATCATAATAGCCAGTGAATACCTAACAAATTTCACAACTTGTTAAATCAAAACTATTAAACATCTACCTGCACGATGTTTAGAAAATTATTTTAGTGATCCAGGATTTTCCTAAAATAAATTTGCCATTCATTATGTCTCACTCATATTAATGATACATAATAACATGCAAAGTACTGGGTTTTCATTCATTATAAATTCCATTCCATGAAGATAAAACATTTCTGACAATATAATTCAGTCATTTCACTTTTTGTGTATTCTCAGTCATGTGGTCTATAGATCTTGCTTGAAAGGTTATTATAAGAGTACTATTCTCTTGGGTCATGTCTGTGGAACTCAACTGTATTTAATTAAGGAGCATTATTTGAACAATAACTACCCTTATATACCTCATCATTCTGCATGTGACACAACAAAATGGTTCAAAATATTATTTCATAAGTTATTTTAAAACTAAAGCTCACATACACACATTTGCACACACAAAGAGATCAAAACTGTGTCTCTATTATTTAAATGAAAACAAATTATAATATTTTTTATAACAGTATTTACAGAATTACCTTTTTAAGTGATGTGTGCCATACCATACTAAACCTAATCATGACAAAATTTTTTCAAAAAAAATGTTACATTATTATAGTAAGATAAATTCATGTTACCTATTTTTATTACAAATTTTCTTTAAAAATACACACACAGCAAGATGAACTACATAGTATTTGTATCTCAAATCAAATAAGTTTTACTAAAGCAGACATAAGAAAAAGAAGGAAAAAGGAATTTGAATTTTCTTATCTTATGAAAGAACCAGGAATAAGCATTCACTTAGTGCCTACCTTATTACAGTGCTTCGTTCAATCCTCATGAGAACAGTATGAAGTAGGTGGTAACCCTAGTACAAAAATTTGAGAATAAAAAGGTGATCCATTGAGAACATAAGCAACATATTCAAATTATCTGGTTGTATAGTAACATACACAGAATTTAAAATTGGAATATTACCTCACTTAAAAGTTCCAAATTTTTTTATATTTTAGAAAAGCCTGAAGAAAACAAAAAGGAAGAGGAAAGAAGAGAAAAGAAAGAAAAGAAAAGAAAAGAAAAGAGGAAGGGAGGGAGGAAGGAAGGAAGGAAGGAAGGAAGGAAGGAAGGAAGGAAAGGAGGAATACCATGAACTAGTTTAATCATAATGTACTATACTATAAATATAGATAACATGTGCTCCCCAAGTACGTGTCCATGCAATTAAGGAATGTAAGATTTGAATTATTTATTTTAGCAGATTCAAGCACATATTTAAAAAATAAAAATAATGTGGTACAACAAATTATGAACAGATGCAAATCTAACCACAAACTTAAATTTTAAGATTTAGCTCTTTTGATGTTTCTTCTTAATATAAAAAAAGGTAAATCTATTGCTTCAAAATATTTGCTGTATTTCTTTTTATAAAACTAAAAATAGCTTTCTTGAAATCTTAGAATTTTAAATTTGAACAGCCAACCAAATAATATCTATAACACAACTAAGGTTTAATTAGTTTTATTTCATTATTCTGGTCATTAATTTCTTAAGCAAATTATGATCACTGAAGGAAAACATGACATAGAACATTTTAGAAATTAAATGTTTTAGTTAGAAAAGTATAAAATCTTAAATCAATTATTTAAATCTATACCTCAAGAAACTGGGTGAAATGGTGGGGGTCGGGGTGGGAGGAAAAGGCAAAATAAATGCAGAGAAAGCAAAAGGAAGTGAGTTGATTCTGGGTGGTGAGAACATAATGTGATGTATAGACAATGTAATGTAGAATTGTACACCTGGAAACTATGTAATTGATCTCAATGTCACCCCAATAAATTTAACAACAAAAACAACAACAAAAGAAGCAGAAAAAAATCATAAGAGATCATTACAAATTATTTTGAAAACATAAATTTGATGACTTATATGAAATGAACAAATTTCTTGAAAGGCCCAAAGTACTACAATGCAATAAAAACTAGTTAAGCTGAATAATCTTATATCTATTCCCTGAGCATCTTTGTTATTAATAATTTAAAAGTAGAGGGTTGAGAAATCTGAAAGAAAGACATGCTGGCTTTTTGGTTAATTGGACATGAATTGTTATCATTAATTTGTGAAAAATATATCTGAATGTGTGCTGGTATATTTGTACAACAGACTGTGTGAATTTATAAAGCACTTCACACAGAGTCTTAGAAATGTTAAACTTCATCCCTAATGACACAAGTTATGCACCATAAATTAAAAAATGGGTTAGCTTTATAGTGTTTTCTGATTGAAATAGAGATACTCTTATTCCTATAACTAATTCCAAATAATTTCAATATTGTTATCCTAGAGATTTCCACAGCTCATGAGCTTATGAAGCTTGAACATGAAAAACTTCATATGTAGAAATTATTGCAGATCAACCAATGTAATCATGTATTCCAATGGTATGAGTACTCTGCTATTTGCTTTGGAATGAATATTTATGTGACAGATTCAATTTCTAAATTTTAGTTCTAGAACAGAGGAATTCTTCCAAGAATCTAGAAAATGTTGCTGTGATGCTGTTTACTCAATGAAACAAACCAAACAAGCAAACACACAAAAAACAACAACATCTTCCAGGATTGCAAATGGACACACAGAATAGCCACTAAATTAAATACAGCTTTTCTTAAAAAACCTGACTTAGGGTTACTTGCCTAGCAACCACGTGGTCCGGGGATCAAATCCCATCCCCAGCACATGCAAATTTGTATGCTGAACTGTGGTGCAACTAGTAACTGCTGGGATGGTGGGGAAGGTTCTTGCCTCCCATGGAAGACACCACCAGTTCAGTTCCCACCCAGTGTGGCCCCTCATCCACCTGTGTGGAATGAAACCGTGTCAACTAATGCTGTAGAACTATGGAGACGGCTCTGGGATGGCCCTCCTTCAATCTCTCTCTCTCTCTCTCTCTTTCTCTCAGAATAAATTCATTCATTCATTCATTCATTCACTAAATCTTTAAAAAGTTGTATCTGAATTAAAATAAATAATAAAGAACATATCACACAGAGCTTTAGTATTTTTTCATGAATCCCTTTATTTTAGTCTGAATTCTGTTATCAAATTTTGAAAACATAGTGAGAAATCCAAAGCTGTGTCCTTGTAGTAGCAGTTTGGATCCTGCAAGCAGTATAAGGTAGCACCCCAGTATCAGAGGTGATTAGATGAAGGCACTTCATGCTATCATCCTGTGTTAGTCAGCTCAGGATGCCTTAACAGTACACTAGGAACTGGTGTCTTTAACAAGAGGAATTTCTTTCTCACAGTTCTGAACGCTGGAAGTCCAAGATCAAGGTGCTGGCAGGGTCAGGCTACAACACTCCTTGAAGTGTTAGAGCCAGGAAAGGTGAATGATTTGAAAAGAAAAAGTGACACAGGTGGGTATCCTACTGGAAAGGGCTACATATGGTACAGAAGCTGAGAGGACTAGGTGATAATTATTCTCTAGAATATAAAGGGAGGTAGAATGAAGTCTATAATTTAAACCCTTCTCTATCATTTTAAATTTAAAGACTAGACAATGCCAGGAACCTCAGTATTAGGAGTTTATCAATGTCATTTAGGAGGCTGATTGGTAGATTCATTATCCAATCAAATATAAAAGGAGAAATGACCTTTCCTTGCCTATTTTTTCTGTTTTATTTACTCAGAAAATATTTAATGTGTATGTGTTTATCTTTCACTAAAGCAATAAGAAAATGCAAAAGAATTTTTTAAATTAAATTATACTTAAAAATATATTTCAAAAATATTCATAATTAAAAAGCCTGTATCTAGGGTGGCCGGATGTGCCAAATAAAACAGGACATCAAGCTACACTTGAAAAATAGGTCTGACAACATTTCATAATCTAATAAAATAAGTTCTATTCCAGGCCCTTACGGAGTCCTAATTCATTTTGCGATGTAGACTGAAGCATAAAACACATGACATGCTTTGTGTATACAGTACACCTGCAACTTTATCTATGTCTCCTTTGGTTTTGTTCTTCTATAGTATTTCAAAATCAAATTTAATAATTAGCATTTATTTTTAAAATAGAAAACAAAATTCAGAGGCATTGTATTCTTCAACTGGATAAGGATCTCCGCTTTTAAAAGTGTTTTGGTTGCATAATACCTGTGCAAATTTTAAGCTGTAGTAACAAAAAATAAAGTACTTTAAAAAACTTGCTAACATGAAGTGATCTGTCACCAATCATATTTCTAAATTTTTATTGTCCTTTAGATCTTGAGTTGAATAAATTAAAGGAATATAAATGAAATAGAAAAGAAGGCAAATGAATAAAGGACAATGAGAATTGACAGAGTTTAAGCAATTCTATTATATGAATTCTAAAATCAAAAATATACTTGGTCTTAAACCTGTAGCTGTAAGAGAATGAGGTGACATGACAAATTGATCTGACATTACCTGTTTTGTAAGCCATCTTGCATGTCAGAATTCCTGTGGTGAAAGCATAAAAGCTGAAGTGGACTTGGGATCACAGAAGAAAATACAGTGTGCCTTTAGTATTTACAATAACTGAAAAGCATATATTCCACCCATCCTTTGTTCCACACTTGGGAAATAAGTCTGAAGGTCCTTTATACTTGGGATGGTAGAAGAGCACTTCCAATGAGGGAGTCTCCTTTAATTACTCAATATATCTGGGTGTTACTGGGTATCTTAAAAGTTAAGCTAATATTGGACATAGAGGTTAATAATACATTACTGGAGGCCAGAAAAAAAAACAGAAGAAAATGTTTACCATCAAGGAAAATGAAATCTTGGAACAAAAAATGTACCACAAAGAGTGTTAAAGGTTATTCAGAAAGAAAAAAAAATGACCATATAAAATAACATTAGAAAGTGTGCATTTGCTTTACATATGTATCACTTTCTTTAAGTAAGGGCAATTGAAATATGGACTCAAGAGCTGGAAGGCATATAATGCGGACTAATTTGATCTTTTGTTATATTTACAAGTAATCACACAGACAATTGTCAATATATTTCTAACATAATGCTACAGTAGAAAAATTGGCTCACACTAGGAAAATCTGAAAATAAAAAGAAGTATAAGGACAAACTACATGCAACATTCAGAAGAGCTTTCACTGGTTGCGTGGAATTTGATCATATTTAATAAGTTTCTAGGTTTTTAGAAATTTTATTACAAATTTTGTCTGCAATCATTGTACTTCAATTAAGCATAAATATTTTTGAATGCTAAATAATTGATACAACTCTATTAAAAAGTAATATTACTAGCATCATTATTTTATAGAGGAAGAAACCAAAATTTAGAGTTTAGGTTTAAACCTAAGATGTGAAATTTCTGTGTCCATATTCTACATTTAAATTGACACTTACATTTACATTTACATGTAGGCTTGAAACCCCATCAAGAAAGTCAGGAAGAAAATAGCCCTGGACCTGGTGGACAAGCACACAAAGCTGGTGGTCTCCACACTGCCTGTAATTGTGTCTTTCGAAAGAAACCAGCAACAAGGTCCCACGGAGCTCAGGCCACCTTGAGCTTTCAAATATTAAAGAGAACAACAATATTAAAGGGCTCAACCAGGATTTTCTGCAGGCCAGGCTGAGATAGAGGTGGCAACACGAAGCCCTGAAGCCGCTTCCTGACAGCTAGGTACTCCTCGACCGGAACCTGGGAAACAATACCCTGCGGGGACAATAAGGGAGCAAATTTTTATCCAGGAGCAAATATGGCAGTTCTTGGACCACTGGAAGCTCAGCCACACTTGGGGTATGCTCATCTAGAACTGAGAGGGGTGATTATTCACATGTCCATGCTCAGAAATACTGAGACAATGGAGGGGGTTGCAAGAATGCTTGTGATTTTGGCAATCACATTTAGGTGACTTGAGCAGAAATGTTCTATCACCTAATTCATTGCAGAAAGTCTGCTGTCTCTAGCTCTTTGCAGACCGCTCAGGTGGAAGCAAAGTGGGGCAGTATCCCTGCCCCTCCAAGTCAAGTTACAGTGGTTTTTGGTGGTAAGAGAAGAAAACCCACCTCCAGCTCTTGCCCAGCTCCTCTCCCCCATACCAGAGAAAATCCCATTAGATTCTCTTAGGATATGAGAGCCCCGGCTTTGACTCTCAGAGGGGAATTGCTTCAGATATCTCTGGCTTCAACTCAAACTCAACTTTAAGAGAGAAGCACACGGGGGCAACAGGTCACTCTCCCCTCTGCCTCTGGTGACATATTCAATTTTAATTTGTTTTTAATGAGTAAAACTACCTTTCCAATCATTAAAAAAAAAACCTATGTATTGTATGTGTGTGTTTGTATGGTTTGTGTATATGTGGCTTGTGCGGGTGTGTTTGCGTTTGCCTGTGTATGACTTGCCTATAATGTGGCTCATAACATCTCAAGACACCAACATTTAAAATTTTAGGGCATTCTGTAATCCAATTCATTGGTAGTTTGGAATCAGCCATCTTTAGAATATTTACCTAATGGAAAAGAATAAAATATAGACCATAAAAATCTATAAATCAGGATTTTCATCTTTCTGGAGAGTCCCTATCCATTAATTTTGCATTATTTTATCATCGAAGAAATTAAGGTCCAAAAGTTATATTGACAGCTTTATGGTTACATATGTAGGTAGTGGCAGAGAATCTAACCACTCAATATTGTTCTTGAACATGGATCAGTGTTTTTATCTGGGACAACTTATGTAGTTAATCTATGAGACATTAGTAAAAACTGAGGAAATCTGAATAAAGTGTGCATTTTAGTAAATATCAATGTATCAGTATGGTATTATTAGTTGGAACAAATTCAGTACACTCCTGCAAGATTATTAATAACAGGGTAAGGAGTATATGGGAACCCTCTGTAATAATTTTGTAATATTTTTATTATTCTGAAATATTTAAAAGTAAAAATTATTTTTAAAATCAGTTTAGGGGTTATCATCATATTAAAAGCCTTAGCTCTGAAGACTTTAGAGGGGTCACTCCATCTTTTATTGAAGAAAATCAAACTGACATATCAGGACCTTCAATAGTTCTACAAAAATGAGTCATGCTAAAAATGCAGAGCAATATTCTGAGACACTGGAC
Source organism: Craseonycteris thonglongyai (assembly GCA_004027555.1). NCBI lineage: Eukaryota > Metazoa > Chordata > Mammalia > Chiroptera > Craseonycteridae > Craseonycteris > Craseonycteris thonglongyai. Next base: position 5,620 of record PVKE010044031.1, on the reverse strand, counting down.
AATGAACTTTGAAGTTCAACTAAGGAACTAAGCATGCAGCATATCCACTAAACTGAATATATGGAAGATGAAAACCAAGGCAGCAGCAGCAGTAGTGATAGCACATTATTTGACTCTGCTTGAAAGTCATAATAAACTATTTTTAAAACTTTTTTAAAGATTTTAGTTTTTGACACAGACAGACAGAGACAGAGACAGAGAGAAGGGGGAGGGCCCAGAGCAGTCTCCATAGTTGTACATCATCAGTTTTTCAACATGGTTTTGTTCCACATTGGTGGGTGGGGGCTATGCAGGGTGTGAACTCAGCTAGGGGCCTCCCGCATGGGAAGCACACCCCAGTTCAGCATATGGGTCTGCAAGGGCTGGGGCTGGGACTCAATCCCCAGACCCAGAGGCTGCAAGATGAGGACTCAAACCACTGAGCCATCCCAGCGCCCCAAATTCTTGATTTTTATTGTCTGACTTATTTTGCTTAGCCTGATGAACTCAAAGTTAACTTTATCAAATTTAGTTAAAAGTTTTTATTTATCTAACAACAGTAAAAAGAAAATTCAGAAATAATTTGTAATCAAATAAAAAAAGTATAGTAGGTTAAATTCATGCAGGTCTTTGTATGTAAATTATATCTCAATAACACTATTAAAACATAAAAAATAATTTAATTAATAAACATAATATGTTTATCCAAGAAAAAATTTTAAGTGATATCTAATGAGCTAAATATTGCAAATTTTTCTTAATCAAAAAATTCAAACGGGAGTCATTTGGATTGTGGTAAACACCACTTAGAGGGGATCTAGCTATCTTTGTTTTTAATGAGGTTCCCTTGATCTGGCATAGGAAATAGGAATAACTATGCCACAATTATTGCAATTTGAAATTATAAAAGGGGAGAAATCCATGTTAGTTTCATGTCTATTACTTCTCTAGAAACTGCAAGCTGGCAATCAGTCACCAGCAATAAAATATTAACAACTGGATTAATATTGTCCAGTGAAAATGAAGCTCAACAAGATCAACAGCTTAGAGTTTAACTTAAACGCAAATCAATTGTCATAGAGTAGAGGAAGGGCACATTCGTGACATAGAAAGTCTAAGGACCATTATCTCATAATAACCAAAAAGTGTTCAGGAAGGAAATTTTTATTATACATTATTACAATAAGCCAAAGTAACTGACCTTTTTTTTCTTCTCGATTACTAATATATCAATTAAAATTAACTCAATGGCTTATGCAGAAACAAATAACCATGTTTCTGCATGTTTTTAGATTCAAGAGATTTTTATTCAATATATATTGTAGGGCACATGTAACAGAGTTTTGATTATTTGATACATTTAGTCATAGCTAGACATTTGCCAATTACTTATGATTTTTATTTTTTATTATAATGATTGCTAAATATTTGTTTTATTATCTCCTTTACAAAGCACTGGCAATAAATTCACTTGTCTATCAACAGAATGAAAGTCTCTGGTTGGTGGAAGGCTATCATAGAATAGTCCAATAAAATACCTTTAATTTCTAGATTCTATGTATATTAAAAGTGAAAATGGTTGCAGGTAACATTGTTTTTTCTGAACAGAAGAATAACAAAATCTACTAGTCTTTTTACTTCAGAAGAACTCCCAGGTAGAAATAATGTTATTCCCTGGCATGGACCAACTTCTTACAATTGTAGAAAGTCAAAATTGAAAGAAAAGAAATGTCCAGTCTATTTCTACAAGTCCTCTGGAGTTCAAATAATGACAAAGGCAAATTTTAAACTCTAAACATAAGTATAAAGCAAATTTATTTTTACTAAGTGTATCTGACAGGTCTAATATGAATTGATAATATCTATGTTAAGTTTAAAAATAACTAGTGGATTTATAGTAAGGTCAGCTTTAGAGATGGGTAAGTGCTGAATGCTACATTTTCACAAAAATATATTGATCTCCAAACCACTCATACTGGAAGGAACGATGATAATGTTTCCAGTCATAGATGCCATCTCTGATTGTGAGTTAAATAGTATTTCCCAATGACTTTATTACTTTAATAAATATTACTTATGCTATATTAACTGAATCATCTATCAAAGATGGATGAGAATGATCTGTCTTTTCAACACATAGGGTAATAATATAAACTAGTAGAAATTCAGAACAATGATTTTTAGAACGAAGGTTAGAGAAATCAGACTTGTGTACCTGTTAATCTGTTTAGGACATATCAAAAGTGGTTCCAGATTTGTGCATATATAATTACTATAGATATTATCTTTTTATTTGCCATTCACTGCAAGCTACTTGGGCAGCCTAGCTGTGCAAGAAAGGATACCAAGTATTGACCAGATTGGAGTTGCAGCTAATCAACCATTTCCTCCCTATTGAGAGAATTACATAGATGGCATGATAGTAATGACTGTTCTATATATTTTCATTGGGAAGTTAATTAACATCTGCCCTTTTTTAATGCTCTCATTTAATTATTTTTACTCTTCTTTCTCTTTAATTTTAGCCAGTCCTTCATTCCATTTATATATAATCCCCAAACAACTCTGATGATGAAAGCTAGCAGTATGAATAATGAAAAGCAAAGCAATGTGTTTGGAAATATATTTTGATATTCAAAATTAGTTTAAATAATCTGTAAAGTTATTGCAAATCAATAAATTCTTTCTGTGATAACTTAATATATTTTCCATCACCAACGCTGAGAATAGATAATTAAATACATAGATGATAAATGATAGATAGATAGATAATAGATAATTGATAGATTAATTATAGATAGATGATAGATAGATAGATAGATAGATAGATAGATAGATAGATAGATGAGAGAGAGAGATAAAAACCTTTATGTCTGGAGAAAGTGACCTGACTTAAGTCATAAAAGTGGAGAGTCAGGATTCTTGACCTAAAATCTAAACCTGAGTCGGTTCATAGACACAGAGCCCTTTGAAGAGACAACAAAGTTTCTTCAAGGAAGACTGTTCTGGTACTATCATGATGTGCTTGAGTGACTTGCGGTCACTTAGTATGTAAACATGTATAATAGAGAAAAAAGAAATACTCAGTTTAGGGGAATTTGGTTCATGGACTTTGAGTTAAATAAATTTCCATTGTCACAGAAAGTCAATGTGATTTATCACTCAGAAAGCAGGCAGAGAATGGCTCCAGCATATCTCAGAAAGGTCTAATACATTTATAAGCCCACTCTTTGCTCATTGCCCCCACTTCCTGCATACAAAAGTTAATTAACCACAGTGGAAACTGGCAGGATATCCACATTAGCCCGTTATGGTAGGAGATCTTGAGGGAGCTACTTTCCCTTTCTACTAAAATAATAAGCATATACCGTAATACCATATCTACTTTGGATTTCAGAGATTAATGCCATTATCAAGGACTTAAAATGTTGAGGACTGATGATTTCTACCACCTCCCTAATTTTTTAAGCATATTTAGCTTATGTAGAAAACACATAAAACTTGGTACATTTAAGATTATTATAAATGTAAGTGGTATTAATGCTAGTTGCAATAATTTCTGGATATAGTCTTTTTGTTTGACCAAATCAACCCAGATGCTGACATCGTTTATGAAACTTTCAGAACAATGAGTTATGTTCTATCCCAGACACCCATGAATACTATAAACAACTTGTTTTCACTGATAGTAGCAAAAGTATTTCTTTCTGGCTTACTTCAGTTTTCTGTCATAATGTCATCCACAGAATCATGGAGCATGTCCCATCTGAGGACCATTGTCCAGTTACATTTTTGAGTGTGAGTATTTTTGCACATACTTAAAAACCTCAGAACTTTAACATGCATCTTTAATAAAATATTTATTCTGATTCTGGAAATACTTTTCATGAATTAGCATAGTGCTCCACAATTTTATAGCATGTAATGCCATACATCTTAATTAAGATATATAAAGTGTCATATATAACTAATAAATATTAAGTAATAAACTCTAGGAACTTAGAAAATGGCTGAATAAAAGTTCTTAGATCAATTTTAACTCAATTATTTACTATGTGGTCAGCCTATTTTCAAGAACAAATAAGCACTATAATTACTGTATAGTACAGCAAGAACCTTAATTTTAAAAGCATGTGATTATAAACAGTTTATTTTATATTTTATTACTGAAATTATTTTAAAGCAACTTTTGAAGACCTGAAGAATTATGGAATATCAAGTCTTGGGGAAAAGACATGAAACAAAAATGAATTTGCTAAACTAGGGAAAGAAAGTAAATACTCCTTTTTGTCATCTTGGAAAGTCTGAGACAGTTGAAATAATTAACAAGAGTTATCACAAAATCAAAAATAAAAAATATTTTGAGTTCATGTATCTGACACTAATATATTATTTTTAGTGATTCACTACATAATTATAACACGTTATATTAAAATCTAATGAAAATAATGTTTTATAAGATAAAATATTCTTCCTTAGCAGAGAGTCCAGATGTTTTATAGAAATATCTTGTAGTTCTCTGAGAAGGGGTGGTGGGTAAAAGATGTTTCACCATATAAATTAGTGAAAAATTCTTTTCGGCAATATCAGAACAGATGTAGATTTGAGTTTTGATGGTAGCTACCAGCTGTGCTTCTCCCTTTCCTACCAGAAATCATGCCCATGTGACATCTATGAATGAGATGGAATGAAACAAAGTGGCAAAAAGACCTCTTATAGGTACTAAGGAAGATCCCCTTTCTTTTTCTTGGATGATATAGGGCCTCTACTAAAGTATATAAATTTTTTAAATAAGCAAACATAATTATAATGATTTGAGTCTAGTATGTAAATTCAAAGCTTATTATCTTTTGCAATAGGTCAGGTTTCTTTCTAGTGATGCATTTTTTTTCCCCTGTTACAGATCAAATATAAAAAGCAGAACAATTTTTAACATACTTGGGAGGTTGTTTCTTAGATGACTGATCTAAAACATTTACTATGTGGCATATTAAAAATTTACTTTGGGAGTCCTCAGTGCATCCTCCAAGGAAGGGCCAGTCAAAACATCTACAACTGAGAAAGAAGGAAAGCCTGAACAATGATGATTAGAAGAAACACATTTAAGATCTTAGAATACTAGGATAGAGAAAATTAACTTGGCTCTAAAATAAAATCGGAAAGGAAAATATTTCAAGTTGAGTTTCAACATGCTTCTCACATGGGCAACTCTATGATGAATGACTGTGGGGATTTTTTAATAAAGTAAAAATTTAAGACTCACATTATCTTTTAAACTAGCCACCTTAAGAATATTTTAAACAGTGGTAGACACTTATAAAAGAGAAGAAGAAGACACCCAGAAAACTTAAAGAAGTTAGAGAAAAATAAGCCTTAACTCTATTGTTTGCATTTAAACCTAAAAATGTATCTTCCAAGAGGTTGTCATCAAAATTTGAGCTGCTGAGGAGCAAGATGGCGGCATGAGAGGAGAACCCAGACATCTACCTGGGAAGGGACTTACAAACAAAAAGGAACCCACAGGGGAAACCCTGAGAAGCACCCTCAACTGAGAGAACCACACAACGCAGAACAACACACAAAGGTTAGAGGAAAAAGGGGAGAGCGGGAGAGGGAGGGAGAAGGAGCAGTTTGGGGACAG
>PVKE010044030.1:0-13160 GCA_004027555.1 Craseonycteris thonglongyai | reverse complement strand
TGTGTGATCTGCGTGTGTGACCTGTATATGTGATCTGTGTGTGTGATATATGTGTGTGTATACACATGTATATGTGCGATCAGTGTGTGTGGTCTGAGTGTGGGACCTGCTGTGTGATCTCTGTCCCAGGGCATGGATTCCACATTCATCATCTAATTCAAGGTTGTTTCCATCTGACTCTTTAAAGGGCTCGCTGAGTAGCTAGACCAGTTATCACACAAGTGATTATTCTAAAGGAAAAGTATAATTTTATATTCTGTCATACATCAGGACCCTGGAGGACTCCAGAGTGTTACATTGATGCTTGTGCTTCCTTGCTGTTGGGTCTTTTTAAAGATTTATTCTTATTGTTTTTTTTTCTGACAGAGAGAGATAGAGAGAAGGGGGAGGGCCCAGAGCAGTCTCCATAGTTGACATTAGTTTTCCATATAGTTTCACTCCACAGGTGGGCGTGGGGCTGCGCAGGGCAGGAACTGGGCCGGGAGCCTCCCGCATGGGCCCCGGCAAGAACTGAACTGGGGGCTACACCCCAGTTCAGTATATGGGTCTGCCTGGGCCGGGGCCGGGATTCGATCCTCGGACCCCAGGGCTGCAAAGTGAGCGCTTAGCCCACTGAGCCATCCCAGCTTCCCCAAGGTGAATTTTTTTTATTGTTAAGTTTATTGGGGTGACATTGGTTAGTGAAAATTACACAGGTTCCAGGTGTACAACTCTACATCACATCATCTATGTGTTGCATCGTGTGCTCACCACCCAGATTCAGTTCTTTCCATCACCGTAGACTTGATGGCCCCTGACTTTCCCCCTCCCCCTTCTGCCCCCTTACCCTCAGGTAACCACTAAACTTAAAAGGTGACATTTTTGGGGTAAAACTTGAAAAGATTCAGGCAGTAAGCACCCCCCCCCCCCCCCCCCCCCCCATGCATCTGCATTTTCAAGCCTTCCCTGTTGTGCTGAGCTCTGGGCACCTGAGAAAGTAAAGTACAGTAACATGATAATCTTTGTAAATGGTGAAGCACTGGGTTAAGTAATAAACGTTATTGTTGGAAGAGGAAGACAGCCCGCGATACAATCTAGTATCAGACAAGAGGTCAGTTAGGTTTCTCTACTGTCTTCCCATCTTCTGTTCCTTAAAGCTACATTAAAAAAATGTTCTAGTACATAATATGAATTCATTTCCTACGGCCCATCTCAGTAGAAGAGACACATCACTCTCTTTCCAAAGATGGAGACTCGTCCCTGAATTTTAGTGGCTCCTTTGAAAGTTCCAGAATAGCCCTGTGCCTATAATGGACCACGCTCTTTTATAGAACCCTCCTTGATTTCTCAAAGGAAGGCCATTCAGGGAACCAGAAATTCCCGTCTTCCTGCTGCGATTACCTTCAAGGATGGAGCTCTCAGTGTCAGAGTTTTGTATGTCATTGGGTCAGCCCTGTGATTCAGCCCAGCCTGACTCAGGCCAGCACTGCAAACACTTGTGACCTTTGTCCAGCAGCCTCCTGGTTCCCCGGGGACCCAGCTGAGGCCCTGAAATGAGAAATGAAAGAAAACTGAAGAGTATGAAGGTCATTGCTTCATAAAAAAGAAAGGAAATGGAGGTTATCTACAAGGACAGGTTTAAGGAATTGTGATGGTTCAAGTCAGAAAAAAGAGAAGCTGAAAAGTTAGTTGCTTTTAAAATACATGAAGGAGTTTCCTTTTAAGTGAGGAGCAGTTTGGTCATCTCCTTTTGATACTGAGATGGAGGGAGAATGGGTTCAGGGAACACAGATGGCATTTTGGTGATTATCAGAGTGACACATTACAAGAGACAGTAGAAATTACCATCCTGGAAAGCTTGACTGAGGTAATGCAGGGTTGTTTTTCCTTGAGATTTGAGGTACAGATTTGCTTGGAAGCTACTTAACCGATACCATGAATTGCCTGTGTGCCAGCTCTGTGACTGTAATTTGAAGTTTACCAAAAACTCCTTGAAATAAATTGTAAATTTCAATTAAGATAAACCAGATGGGCACGGAGAATTTGTTCAGACAAATAGTAGGTGAGAACTTCCAAAATCTATGGCAAGAACTGGAACCCCAAATTCAAGAAGGAAACAGGACTCCTAGATTCTTGAATACTAGCAGACCCTCTCCAAGGCACATTATACTGAAGATGTCAAAGGTCAAAGACAAAGAAAGAATCCTCAAGCCAGCCAGAAAAAAGAACACTATAACCTATAAAGAAAAGCCAATCAGAGTCTCATCAGATTTCTCAAGAGAAATTCTACAAGCCAGAAGAGAATGGAACAAAGTATTCAAAATATTGAAGGAGAAAAATTGCCAGCCAAGAATCCTGTACCCAGCAGAGTTATCCTTTAGATATGAAGGAGGAATAAAGACTTTTACAGACATACAGAAATTGAAGGAATTCTCCAGCACAAGGATAGCATTTCAAGAAATATTGAAGGAGACGATCAGACCTGAAACAAAAAGTAAAAGTAAATAGGGATAAACTGGAAATACAAAAACATAAAAAGTGAGGAAGTAAAGTCTTAAATCTCCAAAAAGAATGGAGGTAAGAAACATCTTTAAGAAAAGGAACCACTGCATATATGAAACTTTCTTTTATACAAAGTTCATGGTAACCACTGAAAAAGAACTTAAAACTGTGACACATAACAATAAAAGAAGAGAAAACAGAAAACAGTCATAAACACCATCAAATTAAAATAACCAATGGGAATGAAAAAGCAAAGAAGCAATAAAAAAAAAGAGCTACTAGAAAACAAAACATAAAATGGCCATAGGAAATCCTCATACATTAACCATCACCCTAAATGTAAATGGACTGAACTCACCAATAAAAAGACACAGAGTAGCAAACTGGATTAAAGAACAAAAACTAACCTTATGCTGCCTACAAGAGACGCACCTCAGCCACAGGACAAAACTCAAAGTGAAAGGGTGGAAAAAAATACTCCAAGCAAATGGCACCCAGAGAAAAGCAGGTGTAGCCATAGTTATATCTGACAGAGCAGACTTCAGGATCAGAAAGATAATAAGAGACAAAAACGGAGATTTCATAATGATAAAGGGGACAATACAACAAGAAGACATGACACTTATTAATATATATCCCCCCAACCAAGAAGCACCAAAATTTACAAATCAACTACTAACAGATCTAAAAGGAGAAACGGACAAAAACACAATTATAGTCGGGGACGTAAACTCCCCATTGACAGCCATGGACAGATTGTCCAAACAGAAAATAAACAAAGAAATATCAGCTTTAAATGATATATTACAGCAACTGGACATATTTGACATTTACAGGACACTTCATCCTACAACACAGGACTATGCAGTCTTTTCTGGTGCACATGGAATGTTTTCAAGGATAGAACACGTGCTGGAATGCAAAGCTAGTAGCCTCAGCAAATTTAAGAAGATCAAAATCATACCAAGTGTATTCTCTGATCACAAAGCTTTGAAATTGGAGTTCAACTACAAAAAGAAAGCAGGAAAAACCACATATACATGGAGATTAAACAACATCTTATTAAAAAATGACTGGAGTAAAGGAGAAATAAAAGAAGAGATTAAAAAATTTATAGAATTAAATGACAATGAAAACACAGCATACCAAAATTATTGGGATGCAGCAAAAACAGTAATAAGAGGGAAATTTTTATCACTTTCTCAAGAAACAAGAAAAACCACAAGTAAACAACCCAATATCTCATCTTCAAGAACTAGAAAAAGAAGAACAAAAAACCCCCAAAGTCAGCAGAAGGAGGGAAATAATAAAAATTAAAGCAGAACTAAGTGAAATAGAGAATATAAAAACAGTAGAAAAAATTAATGCAACAAAGAGCTGGTTCTTTGAAAAAATTAATAGAATTGACAAACTCTTGGCTAGGCTCACCAAGGGAAAAAGACAAATGACACAAATAACCCAAACTAGAAATGAAAGGGGAAATTACAACTGATACCACAGAAATACAAAGGATCGTACAAGAATACTATGAAGGATTATATGCCACCAAATTTTGCACCTTAGAAGAAATGAACAAGTTTTTAGAAACATATAGTCTACCTAGACTGAATCAAGAAGAACTGTATAACCTAAACAGAACAATCAACAGTAAAGAAATTGAAACAATCATCCAAAAACTCCCCAAAAGCAAGAGTCCAGGACCAGATGGTCTCACCAATGAGTTTTACCAGGCATTCAAAGAGGAACTAACACCTATCCTTCTCAAACTTTTCTAAAAAATTGAAGAAGAGGCAATGCTTCCCAACTCATTCTGTGAGGCCAACATGACCCTAGTACCAAAGCCTGGCAAGAACATCACAAAAAAAAACAACTATAGACCAATATCTCTGATGAACACCGATGCAAAAACCCTAAACAAAATACTAGCAAATAGAATACAGCAATGCATTAAAAAGATTACCATATACATCACGATCAAGTGGGATTCATTCCAGGGGCACAAGGATGGTCCAACATATGCAAATTGATCAATATGATACACCACATAAACAAAATAAAAGATAAAAACCACGTGATTATACCAACCGATGCAGAAAAAGCATTCGACAAGATGCAACATCCATTTATGATCAAAACACTTAACAAAATGGATATAGAAGGAACGTACCTCAATATAATAAAGGTCGTATATGACAAACCCTCAGCAAATGTCATACTGAACAGGGAACAACTGAAACCTTTTCTTCTAAAATCAGGAACGAGACAGGGATGTCCCCTGTCTCCGCTGCTATTCAGCATTGTGCTGGGCGTTCTAGCCAGAGCCATCAGGCTTGGTCATAAGGAAGGCGGCATCCCTGTGACGGCCCTCGTCCTGTTCCCCGGCTGCCGTCTGTCTGATAAAAGGCAGATTAAATGGGCGTTTTCTATGTGTTCTAGGAGCATGGTTCTGAGGCAGACAGCAGTGTAGGGACACGCTCACTGCCCATTAGACTCCTAGCCTACGGCCTCCAGCAGCCACCGGCCTTGATTCTCTCTCTGACGTTGTCTTGTCCCTACACTGGGGACGCCCGGTCATCGCAGTTACAAGAAGAGCTTTCTTACGAGCCCTGAAGGTACATTTGGGTTGCTGGCTGAACCTGCACCGCCAGCCGGGTCTTCAGACCTGGAGCCGGCTCAGGACCGGCTCTCCCTGCATGATCCATCTTCCGTGAGGACGCCGTCTGCAGACGGAGTGAGCGATTTGCTGGGAGTTACCTGAAGAGTTCAGAGGGAAGAGCCAAGCCTGCAGGGAAGGCAGGGTAGAAGGGCGAGGCTGGGAAACCTCAGGAGGGCATCATGGGGAGGTCACGCTGTTGCATCATGCACACTCTGTAGCTGGGTCAAGGAGAGGAGTGTGCTTGGTGCGCGTTTTTAGCTTCTAACCGGGTGGAGTTTTCCAGGGAAGGCCTGACAGGAATGGAAGGATCTTCATTTATCTGCAATCTATTCAGTTGATCAGGACGTAGGCATGTGAGCTGTGTGACCAGCATTACCGGAAAGAAAATATCGATGGGCACGGACTGCAGCCAACAGAAAGGCACCTGCTGGGGCTGATTTTATCCTTTGAAGGTAAAAGAGAAGGCGGGAACAAGCGATTTCAGTGACCGGAGCACCTGTCCACGCCTGCCCTCCAGGGCGGGCATCCGCCTTCCCATCTTTGTGTCTGTGGAATGAGGAGGGCACAGGCACGTACAAGCTTTGCCAGCCAGAGCCCTAGTCAGTGACTCGATCCTGCCCGACCCCACCCGGCTGCCCCAGCCTGCCAGGATGGGGGTGGATCAGACATCTCTGCCTTTTTATAGAAGACGTGTTGAAAACGCAGTTCAGATGCAATTGAAAGCTGTTTGGGGTACACAGGTTTTGTGGGTAATCCAGCCACCAATGGAATCTTGCAGAACATAGTTTCTCAACAGTTTTCCTGTTAGGCTCTCGTGCACCTATTGAGGTGGTTTGAAGTAGGCGTTTCTGCTCATTTCGCGTCTGTCTGTGGAGGAAGCAGCAAGCACCACGGTGCCTCCACCCGGGGAAAAGACATTGTGAATGGATGTCTCGTTTTTTGGTGGGAGTGGGGCGTGTACCGGATTTACCCGTGGTGAACTTGACATCGCAAGGCGCACACCTGGGCGTAAAAGATAGATGCCTATTAAGCCATTAACTAGCGTGTGAGCTCAGTACAGGAGAGCATGCGAAGTGATCTTGACAGAAGGGACATTTATCGTAATGCAGTTTGTTGTTGTTAGAAAACATTCCCTGGTCAACTCAGGACTTGAAGTGGGTAGATTTTAGGAAGAGGGAAGAAAATGAAAATTGTTGTTTTGTTATCTGGGAATTTTTTACTGAGCAACCAAGACAGGATTTGATGCTCTGCCAATATGATCACATCGTGTTTGATTTACCTTGTTTTATAGACCACCTTGTGTGGAAACACTTGAAGGCAGGACTGTGTAGATGAACTGGAGAAATAACTGGCGATGTTTGGAGTTTATTCTGAGGATGCTGAAGACTTGAAAAACATGTTTTATGAAGAATAAAAGCGCAACAGTCTGGAGGTCAGATTCGAGGGAAAAACCCAAGGTGGTAAGATAGCGAGTTGATTAAAATAGTTCAGCTCTGAGAGGAAAAGGTGGCACAGCCGTGATAGGTATAGGGTGGAAGGAATACGCTTTCTTCCCAGAGCAGGAAGAAGAGGTTTCTTTTATTGGGTATAAGGGACGGACAGAGAGAAGGGAAAAGTGGCTCAAGTGTCAAGCCAAGTAGACTTTTAATTCCTGTCCACATGGGTGGGTAAAATTCTGCAGCGTTTGTGCAGGTGCCAGAACTGTTTTGCAGGTACAGCAGGCTCTCAGTTAACCGGCACCCATGGGGGTTGGTCGGTGCCGGATAAATGTTTGTAGGCTCTCTGTTAACTGGAACTCAAGCAACTGACAAAATCTCAAGCAACCAGCTTTTGGAATGTCGGTTTGGACTGGGTGGGGCTAGAAGTCAGAGAGCACAAATAGCAGTCTTCATTTTGAGTTTTTTCTTTTTCTTTTCTTTTTTTTTTTCCTTTTGAACTGAACTGGGGGCCTCACCGCATTCAGGAAGCACACCCCAGTTCAGCATGTGGGTCCGCCTGGGCTGGAGCCGGGATTCGATCCTCAGTCCTCAGGGCTTCAAAGCGAGCGCTTAACCCGCTGAGCCATCCCGGCTTTCCCCATTTTGAGTTTTTTCTGAGCAGTAGGCATACTAGTGGTCGTGACGAATAATTCACAGGAGAGAATAATTCACAGGGGAGCAGAGGGACTTCCTTTGTCATCTGTTGACTTCTGGATCACATCCGTCTGTGGAAAGGCTCTTCTCTATCAGTCCTGAGAGAGTCTTTGGCCAAGAGGAATGTTGTGAAAAAAACAGGCTCATCCAAATTCATCCTCCTTTGCCTTCTGCTACTGTGATTCTCGGTTATAGCAAACCCTGATCTACATGTGGGATGTTTGGCAACACCTTAAAATAATTATTTTGTCTTGTTCTCATTCGGCTACTTTGAGTGCCTGCGACATCTGAGCCTGGTGTAGGATGCACACGCCGGGGGCGGCGTGTGGGGAGGTGGCCGTGTGCACACCACACCCCAGCCGGCCCCACGTCCCGGGTTACGGAGGAGGAAGGTTGGCGTCCCTGGAGCGATGCCCCTGCAGGCGTGGCCCAGGTGGCTGCACGTGGCTTTCCTGTTGGATGTGAGGAGCCCGATGTGATGGTCTCAGGGTTTCATCACTTCTGTTCCCACCGTGGTTGCACGTCTTTTAGGTGTGATGTGCATCCATGTGAGACTTAGGTGGCCTCTGGGTCAGTCCTTTAAAAAAAAAAAATTTATTTTATTGTTTTTGACAGGGAGAGACAGAAAGAGAGAGACAAAGAGAAGGGGGAGGGCCCAGAGCCGTCTCCATAGTTGTACGTCATCAGTTTTTGACATGGTTTTATTCCACACAGGTGGGCAGGGACCACATAGGATGGGAACTGGTCTGGGGACCTCCTGAATGGGAAGCACACCCCCCACGAGCTGGGGTCGAACTGGGGACCTCTCCCATGGGGAGCTTGCCCTGGCAAGAACCAAACTGGGGACACACCCCAGTTCAGCATGTGGGTTCCCACAGGCTGGGGCCGGGATTCGATCCTTGGACCCCAGGCTGCTAAGCAAGCACTTAACCCACTGAGCCATCCCGGCTTCCCCTCTGGGTCATTTCTGTGTTGGGGATTTGTCAATGGACTCGGACCATCTCTTTGTAGTTAAAAGAAAAACAATTTGTCAACACTTCCTTTCGAGCTGGTTTCAGATGTTAAACGTTTACAGCAAGAAAGTGAAAGCTCACTGAAAAAGTGTGTCTGTCAAGGACGCAGCGGCCCCCGTGTGCGGCTCGTGCACCTGTGGGAGAACCCAATTACCATGGCTATTTTCAAGGCCTGCTGTCACTGGAGACGCGGCGGCCGCCTGTCATGGAGCGAGCAGGTGACAGGGTGTCCTACAAAACTGACCTAGACGGGAACGTGTGTATGCTGAGCTCACCCGCATCTCATTGTTTTCCCGTGAAGTTCTACGTCTGATCCAAGATGAAACCGAGACCACCGTTAACCGTTACACACGCTTTAATAATGACAGGCCTCCGGTGAAGGAGCTGAAATGGTTCTCCTTTTAGGTTGCACACGGCAGGTTGTGCGGCCAGATGCCTCTTTGTCACCCGCTCATATAGGACGGCCTGAGGGAAGCAGGCTGCCCGTCCACAGAGGTGCATCTCAGGACAGGGCCGAGCACCCGGCAGGCCACCGCGCGTGGACAGAGAGGGTGCTGGTCAGAGGCTGTCAGAGCAGACTGTGGCTACGTGGTCGGGAAGCCGCGAATGGAAGTCGGTTTCTTTGTGAGCTACGGGCAGAGGTGATGTAGGAACGACAGGGTCCTCATCCAGCCGCCAGCCCCACCGGCTGAAAACGCTTTAGTCCGCAAACGGGAGTGAAGGGTGTTAGGGGCACAGTGTCCTGCGTGCTCACCTCCTGGACAGCGTTCCTCTCCCGCCTGCAGCCCTTCCCGTGGTGCCTAGTGTCCCCAACACGCGTGCTGAGAAGCCCCCGAGGATGTTTGCGCTGCTGCCCTCTGCCTGGAGCGCTCACTCTTCCTGTGGGCGATTGCTTGGCCTGGTCTCCCCTCAGCCCAGTTTGTACCTCCCCGCAAAGAGCGTCTGCCCCCCGCCGCCCCTGCCCCTGCGTCTTGCCCCCATAGCGCTTCAGCCTGTGGCTGGCTGCTGCCTAGCCCCCTGCATAGTGTAGGTGCCGTGACTATAGAACGTGGCCCGTGGGCCCCCCGCACCCCAGCACGTGAGGAGTGTTCGGTGGGTGACTGACCCAGGATCCAGCTTCGGGCTGCTCCTGCGCAAGGTCAAGTGAGGGGTCACCCTGGGACAGGGCAGGGGCCCCTGCGGGAGGGGCGGGGCTCCTGGCTGCCTCCGGAGAAGCGCCCATTGGTAAGGTGACCAGATTTTAACATTGGTAAAGCGGGACACCATTGACCGGGGGGGAGGGGGCTCTTGATGAAAAATTGGGTCTATCTCCCGCCGTTCCCTAGCTTGTCGCGCATTCTTTCCAAACATCGGGACTTTTTTAAAATGCTGCGGGACACGGGACAAATTGTTAAAAATTGGGACTGTCCGGCCAAAAGCGGGACGTCTGGTCACCTTACCATTGGGCTTTGTTGCAGGACAAGGCCCAAGGCTGTGGCAGGAGGGCAGAGGGCCAAGGGCGGAGGGCGGAGGGCAGGCAGAAAGGCGGGTCTGAGGGCTGGGCTGGGTGCTGAGGGAGACAGAGGGATCAGAAAGATGAGTTCTCATGGAAGAAACATTTTTAAGGTGGCCAACTTTTTCCAATGAAAAGGAGGACATAAATAAATAAGGATGACATAAATAAATTAAAGAAACAAAAATTGCAAATAAAAAAATTTATTCTTTGCAACAATAACTAAACAGAAAGCATTATAATATAGTAAATAGATAACGCAGGCGTATTATGATTAATTATTATTTAAATATGAATATTTTTCAATTGAATGAGTATTTTTTGTTAATGTGTCATTTTCTAACAAAACATGAGAAATATCCGTACAAGAACTATTTTTCATATTGAATTTCACAGCAAGGTCTGCAGCTAGAGTATCAATATTCAGTCTTGATTTTTCAGTTGTCCAAAAATCATTGGCCATTGGAAATACCCTTTCAACGGCTGCGTTCGTGCCAGGACAGCACAGTGTAAATTGGACTAGAAGTAAATTTTCATATGGTCTTTGTGCATTTCTGAAATGGTTGAATATTTCCATCCATCTTTTATCAACTTCAACATGTTCATGTTCCCACTCAACCCATTTTTCAGAATTGAAATGAATATTCAGTTTTCTAATTTCTTCAAATAGACAGTTGCCTATTTTAATGTCTGGTAGTTCTGTGGATAAAAACTGAACACAAGTCGAAAAGGAGGACATCTAGGAGGACACTTTTCGAGGGAGGACAGAGCTTCCAACAGGAGGACTGTCCTCCCTCAAGGAGGACGGTTGGTCACCTTACATTTTTAAAGTAGACTTTTCTGAGTTGAAAATTACCCATGTTGGTAATAGCAGTGATAGGTGTAAACAGTGGCTGCACCACATTTGCACAGGCACCTGGGATTTCAGTGTATTTCATAATTCTCTCCTTGGTTCACCCCTTCCTCTGGTTTCAGACCCAGTAATCCCCGTGCATTACACATTATTTCCTAGGAATTGAGGTGGACGTGCAGCATGTGCACATGTGTGTTTGCGCATTGGGCTCTGGTTGCACCCACATTTTAATGTTTAAATATACAAATACGGACACTTCGACCCAATAGTTGAAACTGGGTTTCTCATTACAAAAACCTATTTTCTTATTGAGAAGAATTCTGGAACTTTACCTTATAAGCTCCTTAAGAGTAGGGATTGTGTTTGGTTAAGGTCCGTTATGAAATGATTTAATTCCACGACTGTCTACTGTTTATATTGCCCATGTGTGTAACTAACAGATGCGACAAGCCTTGATTAACTGCCATTAGGGGGCCACGTGTCATGCTTGGTCCTGGGAAATTCAGTGATCACACACGCGTGCACACATACCAAGTGTGTGCGTGCACACATACCAGGTGTGTGCACGCACACACGCTATGCCTGTCCTGTCCAGGAGGGACGCTTGGTGAACGTGCAGGTGTGCCAGGTGTCACAGGAGCTCTGTCACAAGCTGTGGAGTGTGTGTGGGGGGCGTGCAGGAGGGCGAGGTCTGTCAGCTGGTGGCTGGGGACCCTCACAAGGCTTTATGACAGAGCCGCCCTTGAGTGCCGTTCTGAAAGACTGTCGTTTCAGCCAAGTGAGCACCGTCTTAGAAATGTCACTTGGATTCACTGTGGTGCATAAGAGCCATCCCTTCTTCAGGAAAGACCTCTGCAGGGTCAGGGGTACAGTGTTAGTTTTCTCTCTAGGTGTGTGTCTGTCCTTGCAGGACCTGGGTGCAGAATGCTGCGTGGGTCTGTGTGGGGTTGTGTGGGTCTGTATAACGTTTCTCTGGGGTTTGTGTGCAGTCTGTGTGGGTCTGTTCAAATTTGTGAGGTTTGTGTGGGGTCTGTGTGGGGTTTGTGTGGGGTTGGTGTGGGTCTATGTGGGGTTGGTGTGGGTCTATGTGGGCTTTGTGTAGGATCTGTGTGGAGTCAGTGTGGGTTTGTGTGGCTCTGTGTAAAGTTTCTCTGGGCTTTTTGTAGGTCTGTGAAAGTTTTATCTGGGGTCTGTGTGGAGTCTGTGGGTTTGTGTTGGCTTTGTGGGTCTATGTGGGCTTTGTGTAGGTCTGTGTAAGTTTTCTCTGGGGTCTGTGTGGAGTCTGTGTGGGTTTGTGTGGGGTTTGTCGGTCTATGTGGGCTTTGTGTAGGTCTGTGTAAGTTTTCTCTGGGGTCTATGTGGAGTCTGTGTGGGTTTGTGTAAAGCTTCTCTGGGCTTTCTGTAGGTCTGAAGGTTTTCTCCAGGGTCTGTGTGGTTTTGTGTGCGGTTTGTGTGGAGTTTATGTGGGATGTGGGCTGGTGTGAGGTTTCTGTGGGGTTTGTATGGGTTTTATGTGGGTTTGTGTGAGATTTCTCTGGGATTTGTGTGAAGTTAATGTGGGTTTGTGTGAGGTTTGTGTGGGGTTTATGTGGGATGTGGGCTGGTGTGAGGTTTCTGTGGGGTTTGTATGGGTTTTATGCGGGTTTGTGTGAGGTTTGTGGGGTTCATGTGGGATGTGGCATGTGTGGCTTCTTTGGGGTTTGCGTGGGGTTTATGTAGGTCTCTGAGGTTTCTCTGGGGCTTGTGGGGTTTCTGTGGAAATTGTGTGTGGTTTGTGAGGGTTGTGCAGTGTTTGAGTGGGTTATATTTGGTTTTTGTGGGCTTCTGTGTGGTTTGTATGGGTTTGTGTGTGGTGTTGTGTGGGTTTGTGTGTGTGGTTTGTGAGGGTTTTGTGGTGTTTGGGTGGGGTATATTCAGGTTTGTGTGTTTTTTGTGGGCTTCTGTGGGATTTGTGTGTGGTTTGTATGGATTTGTGTGGTATGTGTGTGGTGTGGGGTGTGTGTGAGTCTGTGTGGTGTGTGTGGGGTTTGTATGTGGTGTGTGTGGTCTGTGTAGGGTCGTGGGTCTGTGAGGTTGTGTGGTTTACGTGTGGGGTGTGTGGTCTGTGTGGTTTGTATGTGGTGTGTGTGGTTTATGTGTATGGTCTGTGTGTGGTGTGTGTGGTGTGTATTGTCTGTGTGGTTTGTATGTGGTGTGGCTTGTACATGGTGTGTGTGGTGTGTATGGTCTGTGTGTGGTGTGTATGGTCTGTGTGGTGTGTGTGGTGTGTATGGTCTGTGTGTGGGGTGTGTGGTGTGTATGGTCTGTGTGAGGTGTGTGTATGGTCTGTGTGGGGTGTGTGTAGTGTGTATGGTCTGTGTGGTGTGTGTGGTGTGTATGGTCTGTGGGGTGTGTGTGGTGTGTATGGTTTGTGTGGTGTGTGTGGTGTGTATGGTCTGTGTGGTCTGTGTGTGGTGTGTGTGTGGTGTGTATGGTCTGTGTGTGGTGTGTATGGTCTGTGGGGTGTGAGTGGTGTGTATGGTCTGTGTGGGGT